>PVHP010000613.1:13573-108873 GCA_004024765.1 Zapus hudsonius
GTCCTTCTGGAATGTCCCCATCTGACCCAGGCAGCACTCGACAGCCCAGTGCATGGTACCCGGAGGCCTTTCCTTGGTTGTGGCGTTATGCTAGCAGGGTTCCTACAAAAGTAGCCTGGCAAGCTCACTTCTTTTGATCCAAAGCTGCCCATCTAAAGGTCTGTTTTCACAGTGGGCAGAGACCACATGCCTCAGTCCAAGCAGCAAGCTCATAAGCTATGGTTGAACCCCTGGGGCTCTGACCAGACAGCCCTGGGAAGCTGCAGCCCTCGCTGGACAAGTTGTCTCCCCACAGTGTTTCTACTGCTTGATCACTCTGGCTGCTGCCTTTGCTGTCTTAACCTCATGATCCCTAGGGAAAGAGCTATACATTTCCAATTGTGTAGCCATTTCCGCCGCAAGTTTCAACAAGCCAGGTCTAACTCTTCTTTCCTTTTGTTTGGCAGCTCTTTTGTAACAGGGACGGCTTGTTGTGGGCACTTCTCACCCCTGAGAATCTGGGACCTTAACAGGTAAGAGATTCCTAAGCCACCATAGCATTCAGTGGGGGGGGGGGAGGGGGTAGCAGTAGAGCAATCTGGGAGGCAAAGGAAAGCTAGCCAGCCCCTACCTCAATTGGGCCATTGGTGGAGGAGGAGGTGGAGGAGGACCCCGCCCTGGACCCATGGACAATTCTGGTGCCTTTCATGGGGAGTCATTTAAGGTTAACTTGAGAAAATTGTTGAAGTAATTTATAACAGGTGAATTTCATGTAGGATTTATGATAATAAACTTCCTGGAATTATGATATCTTTTCTCTGAGGAATATTTGGCTATGCTATTTATCCTCAGAGGTGATTTTTGTAAATTAATTTCAAAAGTGGCCTCCAAAGCCTATAAAAATAATTATATAGAACAATTAAAATAAAACCAGGTTTTCTTCACAGTTTGCACTTGCAAGTTTAACACATCTGATTACCTGATATTGTTAATGGGATGATACACTATATCACTTTTTGTTTTATTTTGTTTTCCAAGATAGAGGTTCTCTCTCTAGCCCAAGCTGACCTGGAATTCACTATGTAGTCTCAGGCTGGCCTCAAACTCACAGCGATCCTCCTACCTCTGCCTCCCAAGTGCTGGGATTAAAGGTGTGTGCCACCACACCCAACACTTTTAAGATTGACATTTTTTAAAATTCAGCATATTGCTTTGAGACCCATAGATGTGCTACATGTATCAGTAACTCATTCCTTTAAAAAAAAAAAAAAGGGCTGGAGAGATGGTTCAGCGGTTAAGGCACTTGCCTCCAGTGCCTAAGGCCCCTGGTTCAATTCCCCAGGACCCACATGAGCCAGACCCACAAGGTGGTGGCCCTGGTGCGCTCTCTCTCTCTCTCTCTCTCTCTCTCTCTCTCTCTCTCTGCTTGAAAATGAATAAATAAAATATTAAAAAAAAAAAACATTTACTTGAGAGAAAAGAGAGAGCTACTTTGTGCATTTGGCTTTGTGTGTGTAGTGGGGAATGGTTTTGTAAGCAAGCACCTTTAACTACTGAGTCTCCCCAGCCCATCCTTCCTTTTTACTGCTTATTAGTATCCATGGTAATTTCTTCACCCATTGAAAGGCAAGCACCCACTAGTACGTTATTTTCAATTTTTTGACTAATTAGAAACATTTGATTACCATAGGTTTTTATGTGGGCATATAGCTTCATTTCTCTGGGATAAATGCAAAGGAGGCTGTTTACTGGGTTGTTTGACAAATGTATGTTTAGTTTTTTTTACCTGCCAAACTAATTGCCGCTTTACATTTCCATACATTTCCTTCGGCTGTGTATGCAACATCTAGTTTCTTTACATCCCGACTAGCTTTTTGATGTAACTGCTTTTTATTTTTAGCTGTGGGGCAAGCCTCTAGATGTTTGAAACTATGGGTATGCTTTTCCAGGGTCATCATTTTTCTAGGCCCAAAGTTCTGGATTCTTCAATTGTTCCTTATACAGAGCAGATCTGTTAGCCATAACCATAGCTATAAGTAATGCAGACCTAATTCAAGATGGCTCAAAGAAAAATGCGATTATCATGATCTTCAATGACTAGGAGCCCAGATTGGGTGATTCCAGGGCTGATGGCTTCAGCAGCTCCAGATAGTGAGTGCCCATATTCACTCAAGTTAGTTCTCATGGTTTTGCCCTTACGTTCAGGCTTGTTTAGAGCAATGCCACCAACTCATCAGGCTCCCATCAGAGGCACAGAGGGAGGGAGGAAGGAAGAGAACCTGTCTCTGCCTGGGGCCCCATTTGAAGATGAAGAAGCCTTTCCTAGTTATGAGCAGGCTTAATAGCCAAAATTATGTCCAAGGGCTCACCGTAAACCAAACCCTGGCAAGAGGCAAAGGGGGGACCCACTCAGCTGTACATGCCTGGCCTGGGGGAAAAGCAGGCTTCCCACAGATGTACTGCAGGTGGCATAGAAGAGGGCAGGGTGCTGCAGAATCAGGGTCTTGTTAACAGAAAGCATGTGGGCAATGACTGGATGGGTGCCATACAATGCTGGTCTCACACTGGCTTCAGGGACCATTTTACCTGAAAGCTTCCCTAATTCACCTGGTGTCATCCCAAGTGTGGTCTGGTACAGAGTGCTCGCTGTCAGCCCCTTCATTTCAGACCTTCTATTGTTAATGTAGGCAGAGTGCTCATCATACCACTGCCAGCTTGGCTGCAACTTCCAGGGCTCCCCGGATGTAGGCATCCCGCAGGCTGGGAAATTTATTCTCATGAGTTCATCTTGGGGAACTCCTCCCACTGACCTTTCCCCCTTGAGAATGAGGCTGAGGCAGGAGGAGCCCTCCCTGGTGGGAAAGAAACAAGGCGTTGTGCTGGAGTTTGGCCCAACAAGCTGGCTCCCAGAACTACTGGCTGCTTATTAGCCCTGTGATGGGGCCTCTCTTGGCTTTGTTTTCCAGTAGTAATTGAAAAATGAGAGTTCATTATTGTTACTTACCAGTAGTATAATTACTTTGGAAAAATGCTCCCCACATTGTCCAGCACCTCATGAGCTTTTAGCTAATGTAGGCCACATCCTCTTGCCCTTTCCCCATCACAGCTATTGTCACACTAGGACCAAAAAGCTTGTGGAGGCCTAGCCTCTGGATCCCCAGAATATCGGCAGTTTCTGGCCAGCAGTGGAGAGGAAGCTGCTGACCTTTGTGCCATGAGGAGGTTCTTGCCAGTGAAGTTGAGAGCCACAGGTGGGCTTGTATGGGCGGTTTCAGCTGAGGCTCATGCTTAGCACCATCACCTGCCTGGGCCTAGGTGGAGGACGGTAATCTGGGTTCATTGCCATGCATGGTCCAGCATCATCTCAAATGTAGGTTGATCTTTGAGCTTCCTGTAGTTGCCTTGGACTTACTTTACGGTGAGGATGGAGTTCTAGGCACCAATTCTTAGGATGTCTTTCTTTCATGAAATACCTAGATATAGCTGTAACCAACCCCAAACACTGGGACCTCACTGAACTTGAATAGAATGGACACAATTCAGTGTGCCCTTGATTTTTACTGGTACCAGATGAAAGAGCCAGTGTATCTTCTGGCCAGCCCTTGGGGTCTGCATGTGGCAGGGACACCCTGGGCATCATTTTACACTTCCTTCCTCATCCTTCACCTCCTGGAGAAGCCACGTTTATGCAAACATTTGTGGACTGAGGCAGGGAGTGAGGATCACCCCGGTGGGAGGAAATGGATGATCACGACCACTCAGAACTATCTTTCCCAGAGAAGCCCAAGCAGATAATAAAGCCATGTAGAAAACAGGATTAAGGTAATGAACAGGCAGGACCAAGTTTGATCTTTCAATAACACCAAAGCCTGACTGACAAGCAATCTGCAAGGTGGAGTAGCATCGCCAGCAGGATTCGGGCTTGGCGGTGTGCGGTGCTGGCTGGATTCTTTGCTTTTAACCTGTCACTGCTGAAACCTGAGCAGTGCCTGGATTTTCTCTTTTATGTGTGCTGTGAATTGGGTCTGGACTGCCTTCAAGCGATGGTGGGGGCTGGGATACCCTGAAGGTGCAGGCATTCCACTGGGCACCAGCTCTGCCTTCTCTGGGAATGTCACCACATCTCTTTGTTACCCATGCTAGGCAACCTATACTACTTTCAAAATGCCTGGAGACCCCTTTCAGGAAGCCCTTGGGCCCCTCATTTCGTCACACTCTCCAGGGTCCAAGTAGTAAAGAGAAGGAGGTCTTTGCTGGAGCTTGGCTGCTCCCTCACCCTTACTGCCTTTTTCTGTCCTGGAACTGGGGACTGTAAGTTGGGCCCACAGACAGGAGGTTTCCAATGAAGATAGAGTCCTTCACCTTGAGGTGCCACTGGATGGATCCTGCTTCTGACAGTTGATGGTCTCCATGCCTAGTCTTTTATAACTCCCAAGTGCCAAAAACTCTTGTACCTCCATCTTTTTTTTAACATTTTATTGACAACTTTCATAAACATAGACCATATACCATGACCATAATCCCCTCCCACACTCCCCTGTTCCTCCTCTGTAATCCCTCCACTGAATCCCTTCTTATTTCCAATTAGTCTTATTTATTTATTTATTTATTTTTGAGGTAGGTTCTCTTGCTGTGGCCCAGGCTGACCTGGAATTCACTATGTAGTATCAGGGTAGCCTTGAAACCACAGAAATCCTCCTACCTCTGCCTCCTGAGTGCTGGGATAAAAGGCATGTGCCACCACGCCCGGCTGATGTCTTTTTTTTTTTTTTTTCTTCAAGGTAGGGTCTCATTCTAGCCCAGGCTGACCTGGAATTCACTGTGTAGTCTCAGGGTAGCCTTGAACTCATGGTGATCCTCCTACCTCTGCCTCCTGAGTGCTGGGATTAAAGGCTACCACGCCCAGTTTAGGCTGATGTCTTTTTAAGAAATATTTATTTAGGAGAGAGACAGACAGACTATGGGCACACCAGGGCCTTTTGCCATTGCAAATGAACTTGAGACACATGTGCCACTTTGTACATTTGGCTTTACCTGGATACTAGGAAACTGAACCTGGGGCCAAGAGGCTTTGCAAGCAAGTGCCTTTAACTGTGAAACCATCTTCCCAGCCCTGCATGTCCATCTTAATAGATCTGGTCTGGTGACAGCAACCACCGAAGTAGTCCTAGCTAGCTAGGCTTTGTAGTCATCAGGCCCGGAGTCCTATTCCTGAGCTGGGATCCTGGAGGAACTAGTCCAAAAGGGGAGGTGCCGTGTCTTGACTGGGTGGCATACACCTCATAGCTGCTGGAAGGTCCAATAGGTTTGGGTGGTCCTATATCACATACACCCTCCCCACATACCCTATGGGTACCCTACTCTTGCTATAGGGTTTGCAGTTTTCTATCAAAGGCATTTGAACTGGGTCCAGTGTTGTGCTTCGAAAGCAGGGAACTTCCTGCATCATGAAGCCTTGATGACCCTGTGGCTGGAGTTGGTGGCCTTTTCCAGTGAGCACTTTTAAGGGCCACCTGGTCAGCCCCAGCTTCTCCTTCTCCCTGCACTAGAGGTGGAAATGGTGCTCTGGGGGCACTATGCCATGCCCTCCCACCCAGGTGCGGCTTCGTCTGTCCCTGTTCAGGGGCCTGGCCTTCAGTCAGGGTGATTATGAGAACTGCCCCCTTTTAAAGTACCTGCCTTCTCCTTTGAAAGTATTTCTGACAGCTTTTTCATTCTTTTTTCTTCTTTACCTCTTCAAGAAGAACCCTGTAATTTCTCTTTCTTTCTCCCCCTTCCCTTTTGCTTTCTTGTCCCCTCTGTCCCCCTGAACTCTTTGAAATTGGCTCTCTGCCCGCTGACACCAAACTGATACTTTGCGTTTCACTTCTCCTTATCCCTTTATGGCAACAGATGTTGAAATTTTGTATCCTTTTATCTGCCCGGCTGCCCTTCCTGTAATTACAGACCCCTTGTTAGGAGTACAAAGTGGGCTGCCCGGCTGCCTGGCCTTTGAGCCATTGTGTCTGGACACGTGTGTGCGGGTGGGTGTTGGGGGGTGCATACACACACGTGAAGCTGATGGGGTGGGAGGATGAAGTTCTCAGGGTCTCCTCATCTCCACTGTTCTATCTGGAATCTGTTCTTTTGCTTCCCTCACTCTGAGGTGGGCCACCTGCCAGATACCTGACAGGTGCTGAGGCTGGGAAAGCACAGCTGAGGGTCTGAAGGTGGTCCTGGTGACTGCTGGGCCATGGCTGACTGCAGCTGGACAGATACGTCAAGGGGACTGGAACAGGTGGCTGTGTTGTCTATGAATGGTGGGGACATGTTCTCTAGAGCATATGAGCCTGACTCTGTGGACCCAACTACTGCTTACCACCAGATACAATTCCTGGGCCTTGGTTTGTACATCTGTGAAGTGGGGTTAAGACACCCCAGAAGTAAGGATCACATGAGGCAGTATGAGAGAGGCACTTAGTTCAGGGACTTGACTGTGTCTGTTGCCCTACCAGGTACATAAGGGAAGTTTTTTTAGACTTCCCTCATCCCCGTCATGCCAATACTAGGATGGCTTTGAGCACAGTCCCTCTCGCGGATTCAGAGTCTGCCCTGTGGTGTGACTTTGAAACATTTCCTCTCTAGTCTTTGGTTCTCTGTTCTGTAATCAGAGGGCTGACTGGGACAACTACTCTGCCAGAAGCCTCCTGGCATTCTATGCCAAGTGAGGATGTGCTTCCAAAGGCTCCTGTGGTCTCCTGTCCCCTCACACTATCAAGCCTCTAGCCAAACCAGACTGTCAGCTTCTTTCCAGAACAGCCTGATTGTCTGGGAACTGCACTGTTCTCACTGCGGCTCCTTCTGCCCTGGGATATCCCCTCGTCACTGTCACTGCCTGTCCTGTTTCCATCTGTTCCCTTACAGAATTTCCCTCTCCCCTTCACTCTCTCTTTGATACCTACCAGGTCATACCTTGTGTTGGTAGTTGAATACACCATTACGACTTCTCTCCTGCACTGAACTGGAAACTCCTTGAAGGGGCATGTTCTCCTCCACGGTCACAGCTCATAGCTCTCTGGAGTTTCTGTTAAGCACAATGCTTTGTATACAGAAAGTGCTCAATTAATGGTTAAGGAAGTCAGGAAGAGGGTAGAAGGAAAACCCTCTTATTATTTAGTGACCATGACACCTAGCTTACACTTTCAAGCCATTTTGCCTACGGGGAGCAGAAGAGATAGATGATAAAACTGCTTGTCACCCTTCTATCCTGTTCCTAAAAGCCACTGTTACATTTCAGAGTAGCATATGTCAGAGGAGGTGCCCTGGCACCCAGTGAGAAGAATGAGTACAATAAGGACTCCAGGGAACTTCGGGCACCCAGAATGTGAAAATGGTGTGGTTGTCATGAGCACCCTTAGGTGGGAGCTGAAAGCCAGCAGTGCCTCAGGAACACTCTAGCAGGTGAGGCCTGTGGCAGGTATGGAGGCCTGGATAAGAGTGAAACAGAGCACCAGCATCCTGACTGCAGGGCTAGTGCCCTCTACAGCTAGCTGTCCCCACAGTGATGGGTGTCATTGCTTCTTCCTGGACAGCAGGGCGAGTTGGGCCAGGGAGATTGCTAGAGACTTCTTAGGAATGTGACCTCATCCTGCTTGCTTTTTCTTGCCCAGGTAGTAGGGCTCCCAAAAGGAACTCTGCACACCCAAGTCAACTGCGCATATGTCCTTCAGCTCCCCTCACCCACAGCCTCATCCATCAGGCTCGCACTAACGGGCAGCCACATCCATCTTTATCTTGCCCAGGTTGACAGAATTGCTAGAGGCTTGAGAGACTGCAGTGTGGAGGCCCCCAGCACTGAGTAGGCCCAGGCTTTGTCCGCAGGAGTTGGAAGGGACTTTTTGTCTGGTCCTTTATAGTGACCCCCCCTTGTCCTTGCTCCTGTCTTGGCTCTGGACTCCTAGCGGTAGCCCTGTTCCCACACAAGTTGTGGGGACTGCCAAAGCTCTGCACACTCCCCTTCACCCCCCACAGTGAGAGGCTGAGAAGCATTCTTAACATTTTTTCCAGAGAAAAGGGGTGAAATGTCTGAATTTGGGGGTCACCACGTTATACAAATTGCAATCTAATAGTTTTTACAAGAACACACTTGCAGTGAAAAAAGCAGCGCAGGAGGGGATGAGGAGACAGACAGCTTGCTTTGTGCTCCTTCCCCTCAAGTTGGAGCTTTTGTCAGACTAGTCTCTCCTTCTACCAGGGCAGTTGAGCTGAGTTTTCTAGTTAAATTGAACCTGGGTGGGGGGTTGAGCAGGGCCCAAGATGCCATTTCTGTTTGTTTTCCCAAATCAAAGCCCCAGCAGGGCTCCTGTGCCACTGCTGGGCCACTATTAGAAGAGACAGGCCATTTCCCAGAACCTGGTGTGTCAGTTTATACTCTGAACTTAACCTTGCAGTGCTATACAACAGAGCCTTGAGGGTCTTGGGCCCAAAGGCAAAAGAAACTGTATCTTTTTATTGCCCTGTTTAAAGTATGTATGGCCAGTTGAGACCCAGAGAGGGTGCAGCAGAAATAAATTTCTCAGTCCTGGCTGTGCTGGTGGAGAGGGGCCCAAAGGACTTGCCCGGACCCCCAGGGGCACTTCTTTGGTCTCCCCTAGAGGACTTGTGCTGTTCTGTATTTTAGTGGCAACTCAGACATCGTGAAGGGCCCAGATTGGGGGTTCAGCCTGGGTGTACCCCTTCCCACTGCTAACCTTACCTGCCCTGTAGATGCCCAGCTGTCCTTCCCTCAGAATCCCAAGACAGAATGGGCAGGTTCTGTCAGAATGGTTGGGTTCCACTCCCACCAGCCTTTCATCTTCTATTTCAAACAAACATGAAATGACTTCTATAGATTAAAGGGGAGAAGTCCTCAATCATTCCTTACGGTCTCACTAATGGAGTGGCCAGGGGCTCCAAACCAGGAAGAACTGTGTACAACAGTTCCCACCTGGTACCATATATGAATGTCATGGTTGGTTGCTGGTCTGGAAGGCAGGACTTCTCTGGAAGCAAAGCTAGTGGCCTGCAGGAGTCCCTGACAGACTAGGCCAGCATTGGACTACCAAGGTGTTGACTTGAGGCCTAACTGTAATACACAGCAGTAGTGCTCCTTAGAGGCCCAGAGACTCACAGGGAAAGGCCAAGTGGGCAGAAGGAGGGCCTTAGCCTCCTCCTCCAGTGCCTTTAGGGAAGATGGTGGCTTCTTTGGGGAGAAGGAGGCTGACAGAGTGAGGGGACAGCCTGGAGCTGAAATCTACATTCTGACACATGCCTGGGCAGTGCCGTTTGCCTCAAGGCCTTTGCTGAACAATGTTTGGGCCAAAGCTGTGCTCCCAGGGCCATGAAGTCCTCTCCACCCCACACCCAAGTATCTTACCTGAGTATCCCTGTGAAGTATCCAAGGCCTTATTTCTCCTGTCGAACCATGGAGGAGGGCCTAGTATTTTATGGGTGTGGAGAAGAATGTAAGGCTTTGGGCCCAGAAGGTATCTCTTCTTCATTCTCTCCAGTCATTCTGCAGAACTCAATACATCCACCCATCCCCTGGCCACAGGGATTAACGGGTGCACTTGATGTTGAGGGGCAGTTGCTAGGGCAAGGAGGCCCCCCTACATGGTTGCTAGGGGTCTGGCATGGGGCGAGGGGTCTACCCACTGCCGCGGTCACGGAGGGAATTACACAGTCACAAAGAAATTGTTCTTCTCAGTAATCTGTTCTCGGCCACCGGGTGGGGTGCGGGTGGGGGAGCAGGCCGGAGCCCAGCAGGCTGGGGGCTGTGATCACAGAGGCGTGCTAGCCCCGGGCTGGGGGCCAGAGGCCGGGAACACCAGGGACCAATGTGCTAAGCTGCTTTCTCAGCGATTTCTCTCCCTGGACACAAAGGTGTTTACTTGTTTTAACATCTCCTGGGACTCCCATTCTCCCTTTGTGTGGTCTTTATCCCCAATGAGGTTTGAGCCCCAGATTACAGGCAGGAATTAAGGCACTGGACTCAGGCAGCTCAACTGCATGACCTGCAGGATCAAGGAGTATAAAGTAACCAAATGTGTGCATTTGAAGGGGGCCGAGGCTCATTCATTGCCCCTAGAAGGAACAGGCAGCTAGCATGCAGGTGTGGAGGGGCTGCGATCCATTGAGGCTTTAGCTGGGGGCTGGTACCCTATGGAGGGGGTACTGTTGCTGGTCAGAGAGGCCTTGTGGCTGGAGAGGGAATCTGGACATCTTCTTTCTCCCCTTCCTCAGGGAAGCTGCACATCAGGCCATCTACAGGGTGAAAGAATGTGCATGGCAAAGGGGACAACCTTTCACCAAGTGCCTTTCTTCTCCCCAGTGGACAGCTGGTGACAAATCTGGGCAGTGACTTTCCCCCAGGGGCTGGGGTGCTGGATGTCATGTACGAGTCCCCCTCCACACTACTGTCCTGTGGCTATGACACCTACGTTCGCTACTGGGACCTCCGCACTAGTGTTCGGTGAGTGTGTGCTGTGGGAAGGACCTATGGAAGCCTCATGACAGTCTGGGTCCTTCTTCTAGTTCTGGATCAGCTACAGGTCCAGAGACTCTATGTCAACAAGGGCATGTCAAACTCAGATTCCTTACCCTTGGATAGCCCTGGTCCCTGTGGCCTAGGAGGCTGATAAGGACAGGCATTTCTCAAAGCCTCTGAAATCAGCAGGGATTCTGTCCTAGGCCTTGTGAGGACTTTCTTCTTACCCCATGGGTCCCATGACAAGTAGCCTGCCAGATGAAAACACCAACGTGGGCATGTCAGCTCTGTGTTCTTTAAAGAATGATTCTCCCATTAGGAATCTGGTGGTTCAGGCTTCTCCCTCCCAGACCAGTGTACTTCTCTGACCTTGTCCCCCTCCTTCAGCTCCTGGGGAAACTGGGCACCCTGGAAGAGGGCACCAACCTCCATTTGTATCTTCCTGGACAGGAAATGTGTAATGGAGTGGGAGGAGCCACACGACAGCACCCTTTACTGTCTGCAGACAGATGGCAACCACCTGCTGGCCACAGGTTCCTCCTACTATGGTGTTGTGAGGCTTTGGGACCGGCGCCAGAGGGCTTGCTTGCATGTAAGTGTTCGTGCCTCTGGGATGCTGGGATTCAGGGCTGCATCTGAAAGTGGGTGTTGTGGCCAAGGAAAGACTGGAGGAAGCCTCCAATGGCACATGCCCGTTTCATTGGGCCTGAGGATCCTGCCTTAGGGAAACTCATCACAGCTGTGCCCTCCTTTCTAGGCCTTCTCGCTGACATCGACCCCGCTCAGCAGTCCTGTATACTGCCTGCGCTTCACTACCAAGCATCTCTATGCTGCGCTGTCTTACAACCTCCACATCCTGGACTTTCAAAACCCATGACAGGCAGGTCACCTTTGCCTGTGGAGATGCCAGCCACTCAGGGACTCTCTTGCCTGGCAGGGGCAGTGATCCTCCTGGTCCCCTAGACCTGTGGCCACAGTGCTCAAGCACCTGAAGCACTGGCTCCTAGGAACTGGGGCTCACCCTGTGATGTGGCCCTCTCAGGACCTGTAGTCTTGAGAAAATGCTGCTGAATCCAGGTGTACATCTTTGGCCAAAATAAGGGCCTGGCCTAGGAAGGCCAGTCTTCCCCACCCTCCCCCTCGTAGAGCCACAGTAGCCTGCTGAATGGGGTGAGTTGCTTCCCAGCTGGAAAGAGATGAGGCTGCTGGCACTGCCACCTTCCTCAATCAGACCTACTTTGACAAGCCTCTTGGGGCTAGGGGTTCATTTCTGGGGCTCTAGCCTAGGTTTGCTCTGACACCAAGAAAGGACAAAGGAAACCTAACAATTTTGAGTTCTGAGCTAGTCTGGGCAAATCTTAAAGAGATATTCTGATATACTACCTCAGGCTAGCTCTGGAGACATGCTATTATTTTCAATTTTGTAAAAATAAAGTTTGAGTCTTAACATATCTGATTCTTCACTAGCTGGACTATTCTAGGAGCCCCAGAAGACAGACATCAGATGTAAACTCAGGAATGGGAATGCAGGTAAAAGGTCAAGGACCCACTCAGTCCCAAAACACAAAGGTTTCTTCAGAAAGTCCTCCCACTGGCCATCACCCCTTTAGGTGTCTGCACAGGGGACTGTGAAAGGGCTCCAGGCTATTTAGGTGCTGAGTTGGTATTTCTTGTGGTGACCCTTTGCTCTACCCCACCATACAATACCTTCAGCAATAATCTTAACTTTTTTTTTTTTTTTTTTTTTTTTTTTTTTTTTTTTTTTTTTTTTGGTTTTTCAAGGTAGGATCTCACTCTAGTCCAGGCTGACCTGGAATTCACTATGTAGTCTCAGGGTGGCCTTGAACTCAATGGTGATCCTGCTACCTCTGCCTCCTGAGTGCTGGGATTAAAGGTGTGCACCACCATGCCCGGCTCATAATCTTAACTCTTTTTCTGCCCCTTAACCCAGTGTCTTAACCATTCTGTGCTGTTTTGGAGTTGCTGCATTTTTAGCCTTGGCCCATACCTACCTGAGGGAATTTTTTCTGAGCCACTTCTCGCTAACCCAGGGGCCTTCTTTCTGGCCCAAACTTCCTCTGAGTTTATGCAGGCACGTTGGAGGAGATGCCTTACCCTTCTCTCTTTAGCTGGAAGATTTTGTGTAGAAGGTCTCCCAGGACAGAGGAGAGGCTGTCATAGCAGCACCTCTCTAGGGAGGCAGCTAACAGGGAGATAAAAGGGCAATCCATCTGTAGCAACTCAATGACTTTACTCAGAAAACAGGACAACGGACAGGGGCTAGCACTGCCCCACAGTCAGTGTGGACTCTGCAGAGCTCTCAGAAAAACAGAGGCTGCACCACACCACAAAGTCCCAGGCCTGGAAGTGCCACAGCATTCTCCACACCAGAGGTGCAGGGCTTGACACCAGCTACTGCGTCTTACAGTCACCATCACTGCCGTGGGCCGTCTTTACCTTCTTTAGCTCCTTCTGTAGCTCTGACTCAGCCACCATGACCTCCTTTGGTTTCTGATACTGTTAAGGGAACCAGGAAGAAGACACAACTCACTATTTCCTCTCCCCACACACTCACCCTCATCCTTGGCCTCCTCCTGCTCCTCCTTGCATATGAGAAAACCAAGGCATGCAGGGTTGAAATATTTGCTCAGGTCACATGACTTGGGAGGAGCAGACTCTGGACTATAATCCAAGTCCTACAATTCCACCACTTTCCCATCATGCTCTGCCCTATTTCAGCTGTATGATGTGGTTCTTCTCGGCCCTTCCCTGCTCTTCCCAGATGAATGGGGGACACCTGTTCTCCAACAAGCACACCAAGGGCAGTAGAAGAGGAACCTCTCTATGATGCCATGGCCAAGAAATCTGGGCAAATCTTACAGAGATTATCAGGGTGCAGTTGGCATGAGCAAAGCTCAGCGCGGAATCATCCAGAGGTAGCTGATACCTGTCGAGGTCAGGAATGGAGAACTTCTTGTAGTACCTGTGGGGACACCAAGAGGCCATTGGAGAACCAGCAAGGTGAATCCACCAGTTGGGCACCAGGCCCTTTGCAACCAAGTTTCTATACATTTCTCCCCACCTTCCACACAACCAGAGAGAAAGCAAAAGCCACTTTTAGGGTTCATGATCCTGAAAATAAAAAGATGGCAGCCTTGTGGCCGGGACAACAGAAGGAAAGCAGAGCTAGTCATAATTCCAAGGTTAGCCAGGGGTCAGAGTGAGCCTGCAAGGCTAAGACTCCCAACTACAGGTAGAAGCCTCTAGCATAACAAAGCACTCAGGCAGCCTGGGCCTTTACACCCCAGCCCCATGGGGACACCAGAAAATGGGACACATGTCCTCATTAGGAACAGTAAAGATATCTAGGGCTAGCCCCCAAAGCCAAGGCTCTACAATTACTGCTTATGTGAGACTTTGCTAAAAGCTTCAGCCACTTTTCCCATTTGGGGAGGCTTTGAAGGCCCCATTAGCCTGACTACTCATAAGCCAGAGAGAAAAGTACACCCACAGGCAGCTATCACTCTAGGAGGACAAACCATGTGCCTAATTATAGAAATTGGATCGTGAGTTCTGGACCCCTTCCCTGGCCTTCACACCCTTCCATTTTCACATACCACAGTGGTCCCTATTATCTGCAGGTGCCAAGGCAGATCAATGATTCCTTTTAGTAAAAGATGAAACCAACCAGATAGTACCACCAAACCCTTTGCCAAGACAGAACATTGCTCAGATGGAGGAAATGCACTGCTAGCTTTCTGGACAGTTGTCAGTGGAGTAGGAATCAGGGTCAGAGGAGAAAAGTTCTTCATTCCTGGTCCCTGTCAGGTACTTGGTACACCAGGGCCCAAAGAAAAGTCTTCTCATCTCTCACACATAACCATGTAGCAATTTTCTTAGTGGAAGTGTGGCCAGGGGCTGCTGGAGCCATTACCTGGGCAAGGCATCACTTTCTGCTGCTGCAGAGGTTGTGTGGGCTGCAAAGGGAAATGCCTCAGGCAGGTACAAACAAACTCAAGTGAGCGGCCTGGAGAGGATGGGCTTTTAATACTTCAGAGAGGCCTGGTCCTTGTGGTGACAGCTACACTGAGTCCACTTCAAAAGCCCCAATGCCCTGGGGATTCAACAAGTTGACATCAATGCAGTGTTCTGCCCCCATCTTCCCTGCCCAAATCCCTTGGTTCAGCTGAGGATCTAGGGCCCCTCTCTTCCCAGGTTCCCCACTCCCCACTAAGGTGTTGGGACCTATGGCAGGAAAAGAATGTTTATTTAAAGGCTGACAGTTCAAAAGGAGTGGGGGCTGGGGGGGTCCTAATGGCACTGCAAGTTGCTTTCTTTTCCAAAGCTCTGCCCCAGGGAAAGGCGATCCATCTGCCTGCAACAGGGTGGAATGCCTGCTGCATCCTCTTCCTAGCCAGCAGGCTGAGGGCTCTTCCTGGGGCCCTGGTCTGGCTAGCAAAGGTGGCAGACACTGATAATAGCGGGAAGTCAAAGGTTAAACAGCAGAGATTAGGTGAACACAAAGGCTTGTTAGGAAGTGTTAACATCTTCCTTGCAAATATACACAAAAAAGCAGAACCAGGAGAGAAGCACCCCCTACATCTAGTCAGG
Source organism: Zapus hudsonius (assembly GCA_004024765.1). Taxonomy (NCBI): domain Eukaryota; kingdom Metazoa; phylum Chordata; class Mammalia; order Rodentia; family Dipodidae; genus Zapus; species Zapus hudsonius. The sequence goes on from PVHP010000613.1 coordinate 28,668, forward strand.
CTGGGCTAGTGGAAGGGAAAAGAATCCCAGGGCTTGGTCCTAATGGCAACATCAGGATCACAGGGAACTTGAGGTACACTGCTTGCCCTCCTCCTGCCACCAGCCTAGGGAATGGAGACAGTGACTACTAGCAGACAGCATGGGCCCAAGAGTCAGCTCTGTTTTGAGTCTTGTGATAATTTCATTTATTGGGTGAGGTCAAACAACTTCTCAAAGCTCTTGCTTCAGCCAGTGCTACTACCCCTACTCATCTCTACTCCCCCAGCTGTAGGGTCTGCCTTAGCAGTGGTTGTGGTATTTGAATGTCTCACCAGTACCTGGATGAGAGGAATGCATTGTGCTTCTAGAACATCCAGAATGCTGAGCCTCAGGCAGCTCTAGGTAAGCAGCATGGGCTGATAATAGAGATGAAGAGGAAGCAAAGCCATATCTAGAGCCCTGCCTACACAAAGCCTACTTCATTTCTGTTTAAATTAAGTCTTGTAGCAGGGTAGTCCCCCTGACTTTCTGCAGACACCCAACCTCCCCACCCCTACCTTCTTTCACTGTTCTTAGTTGCAATCAGACAATGAAAGATGTGTCTCTTTCTTCATCCCCCCTCCTTTCCTAGTGCTGGAGGCTGAATCTAACGACTTGCATATGCTAACCCCTAGATGACACTTTACTGTATGAACACATTGCATATTGGTCATGTGCTCATTGGGTTATACTCTTCTGCTTCCTCTCCTCCAGCCCCCCTATCCCCATAGCAGAGGCTAGCCTTGAAATAGTGATCCTTTTTTTTTTTTTTTTTTTTTTTTTTTTGAGATGGGGATACTGGGGATCAAACCCTGGGCCTCACAAGCGCCAGGCATGTATTCTACCACTGAGCCCTCTCCTGACATAATTTCTTTCTTAATACTTATTCTGTACAAAGCACTGTTAACACAGAAACAACCCTCTCAGATCCACCGCATCTCTTACAGAAGAGAAAACTGAGGCACAGAAGAGTTAGGTCTATTATCCAGGTCACAAGTTGTACACAGATAAGCCCTTAATATAAGTGAATTTCCCCATATTCTCACCGGGAGGTAACAAAACCACCTGGTCTAGCATCCCTGAATATGTCCAAGGGCAGAGCAGACATTGAAAGGAGGTTGTCTGCTTGTTCACCACCCTTCAGGACCCCTGGGCATTCCATCCTTTCTGAATATCCAGTGTCTTCAAAAAACTTTGGTGGTGGGCTGGAGAGATGGCTCAGCAGTTAAAGCACTTGCCTCCAGTGCCTAAGGCCCCAGGTTCAATTCCCCAGGACCCACATAAGCCAGACCCACAAGGTGGTGGCCCTGGTGCATTCTCTCTCTCTCTCTCTCTCTCTCTCTCTCTCTCTCTCTCTCTCTCTCTCTCTCTCTCTCTCTCTCTGCTTGAAAATCAATAAATAAAATAAAATAAAAAAAAACTTTGGTGGAAGCCAAGCATAGTGAGAACTTTAATCCCAGGACTCAGGAAGCTGAGGCAGGAAGATCACTGTGAGTTTAAGACCAGCCGGGGGCTACAGAGTGAGTACCAGATCAGCCTGGTACTGAGGTCTTGCCTTAAAAAACAAACAAACAAAAAAAACACTTGGGCCTTGCCCTGTGACCCTGGGCAGGCCACCTAATTTCTGGGTCTCAGTTTCTTGTCCTCAATTCTTTCTTCAAATCAAGGAGCTGTACTAGAGGAACTTTAAGCCACATTAAATCCAGGGGTTCAGTCTAGGTAAGCTCTGAACCCCTCTTCCCCCTGTGGTAAACAGACGATACTTCATTTTAGCTAATACCAAGCGGCCTTCAGTAATGGCCCGGTGTCTCCCATATCACTATGTTCTCCCTTGCAGTGGATGGGAGCGGGCTGCTTCAGACATTCCTCTAGCCTTCGCAGTGGCTGGCAGGTGTCCGTGTTGCCAGGAGAATAGCAGTAGGTACATTTTCTTAAACCTCAAGCTCTGGACGAACTGTCATCCCTTCTAACACCTCTAACTAGAGGGTCACAAGGCACATAAACACACGCAAGGGTCTCAAAGTCCTACAAAAAGGAATCCTATGGAATCCAAATGTCTAAAAGTTATCTGATCACAGAATCCTTTCTTCTAGTGGTGCCTAAGGCATCTCTCGTGGTGATAGTATCATCAATGTTACATTAGCCGAGCTCTCTTCAGATTCTATTTTCCAAAGAATTGTCGAGGTCCTGCTCTGACACCCTGGCCATCATATGGGGTGCTTGTATGTATCTGATGTTGTCAAATTCCCAAACAAGCTGTGAGATAGTATAAGCATGTCCCTATCCCAGATGAGAACTTGGCCAAAATACTACGGTTGCTATGTGGCAGAGGGCAGATGAATAAGAACCTTCTTATCAGGACCAGAGAGGGCCACACCAGGATCCTGGGAGAGCAGCTTCTTCCTTACAGAGGACTAGCATCAACTCCTCCAAGCAAAATTGGCCAGTCTAGTTCTTTAAGGACATGACAATTCTGTTGCATCAGGAACCACATTCTAGCAAGTGCCTTAACCACCAAGCCATCTCTCTAGCTCTACATTTTAATATTAGAACTCGAGTGTGCATGGCACTGTCAAGCAAAAAAAGGCTGAATCAGAAAATGGCATGGTCATGGACACTGCAGATACCTGGGCAGTGAGCTAGTCTCTGGGCAGGTCACTTCATGCTGACTTTCTATATGCATTTATATAATCATTAATATATAACACAAGAATTATCATGCATTATGCCTACAGAAATGATGTGATGATCAGAAAACAGACTTTAAAAGTAGTCTGAAAAAGTAAAATTTTGCTCAAAGGAAAAGCTGTGGTATTTTGTTTAATGTGTAGTATGGGTATAAAACATATTTCTCGGGCTGGAGAGATGGCTCAGCGGTTAAGGCACTTGCCTCCAGTGCCTAAGGCCCCGGGTTCAATTCTCCAGGTCCCACATAAGCCAGACCCACAAGGTGGTGGCCCTGGTGCGCTCTCTCGCGCTCTCTCTCTCTCTCTCTCTCTCTCTCTCTCTCTCTCTCTCTCTCTGCTTGAAAATGAATAAAATATTAAAAAAAACAACATATTTCTCCAGGTTAAAGGTGAAAATGCCATCAGATTCAGGAAAAAGTTTGGTGGCCTCTGCAGCCTCCCTCCTAACAAAGCCCTGCAGGGGGCATGGCTGAGCCAGGCTAGAGACACTGGACCAAAGGCTCAGTGTGGGTTCCAAAGTGGGCACCAAAATAATCATCTCCCCTCTGCAGGACCCTCCCCAGCCTAGGATACCACTCCTACCTCACTTTGCCTCCCCCAGCATTTCAAACACTCCCCTGGGGACCCCTGCCTGGGGACACCAAATGGAGTGCTAGTAGCCACTGAGCCTTGGCCAATAGCGCCATCTATGGCATGTGTGTGCGGGAGATGGGGCCCAGAGGATCGTCTGCCCACACAGGAATTTTTTGGTGAGCTAGCTAGCCTCTCTTGTAATCACATTTCTGCTTGATATCTGTATTCGACAGTGACCTCTGGGGGACAAAGAGGAGGCAGCAGCCAGCTCTACAAAGTGCTAAACTGCAGATTCAAGTGCTATCACAAGCACTTTTGTTCCCAGTTTGGACCTGGGCTTTAACACGGGGGATGCTTGCTGAAGCATGGAGTTTGTTTTCCTACAGGCAATTTCTCTGTTGTCTGAAATTGCTAAATTCCACTTCAGGCACTGACTCCTGTTAATGATGAGAACAATAACGGGAACAAACGGCCTTTTATCTGAGAGCTTCAGTGTGCTTTATAAACGCAAACCCTTATTACTATGACTTTATAGACAAGGCCCACTGAAAGAGTTGCTGGCTGCATGTACAGCAATAATCCTGAAATTAATTCATTCATCTCTACCCTTTCCCCTGTCCCATTAACCCTGCCAAAATGATAGGATGTGGGGATCATAAGAGGAGGGCAGAACCTAGGACTGCCTTCCCCCAGCAGACCACAAAGAGAAGTTGAAATAAAACTACACAGATCTCTTAAGGGTCAAACCATCTGCCTATTTTCCCTTAATTCAGGGAGGGACTGGGGTTAAAGTCCTAGAACTGCCACCCAGGCAGGTGTGCCAAGCCTGACAGTGATGCCACCCTGCCATGTTACTACGGGTTGGATCCAGCCAGGAGGTTGAAATCAAGGTCATTCATTCAACCAATGGTCACTGAGCCCCAGTGTGTTCCAGGTACACTGGTTCAAGTTCCCCTAATGTGATAGAGCTGTTGCAGAGAGGAATCCTGACAACTTTCAATGTCCCTGAGGTTTGACTTCAGCCCACCTTCATTCAGACTGAAAGGAGGCGGCTGCTCTGCCTTCCAAGTTAAGGAACAGCCTGGCTTCTCACGTAGCCTACCTACCCCAGCTCAGACACAAATACTTAAGTGAGCAGCATGTTTTTTTGTTTTGTTTTGTTTGAGGTAGGGTCTCATTCTAGCCCAGGCTGATCTAGAATTCACTATGTAGTCTCAGGGTGGCCTTGAACTCATGGTGATCCTCCTACCTCTGCCTCCCAAGTGCTGGGATTAAAGGCGTGAGCCACCACATCTAGCTATGTTACTTACTTTTTGTTGGTTGTTCTGACAATGACACAGCGCTCCTTTTGGGCCACGGAGACACCATAGACATCCTTCGGATAGGGCAGGTTTCGAATCCGCCACTGGAAACTTGTTTTGGTGTCCTTGCGCATGAAGATAGGCTGTGAAAAGCAATCCAACTTAAGGTCCATTTGGGGGAAGGGTGTGAGGGGATGGTTCCCACCTTTCCTAAAGCTCCACCCAAGGCCAGACTGGAGGCCCTCTGCTCTTCTCCACCACACCCCTCTGAAGCCATTGCTGTGACACACCAGGTCTGCAGGTCTTGCCATGGGAGGACAAGACCAAGCCAACCCCTTTACCATTCTCACGAGCACAGTGTGGCCATGTAGGCACACTGGATAGGTGGTGGTAAACAAGTCATGGTCCCTGACTTAGGGGCCAGAAGTCTCTCCCCAGCCTAGTCCCCACAAGACACCTGGACAGAAGACATACACTGGCATTGCTTTCCTTGATGAGCTGGGGCCCCAGACTTCCTGCTCCTGAGGGCGCCGGCTCTCCTACTTCAAGCTGCCACTGGCCCAGGGCTCCCAGGGCAGTTTTCATTCGCCACTTTCTCACTGAGAAAAGAAGCAAGCAATGGGATTATAGGAGGGAAAGCATCTCTGTTCTTTCCTGAATCTGACATGGTAGTAGATCATGGGAAGAGGACAGAGTGAAAGCTTTGATGCTGGGCTTTGTTCATCTGAATGGGGACTTCAGAATCTATGAAATCTTGTGGCAGCATTTTAGCATCAGACAACCTGTAGTCCACTTCCAGGATGCACAGACAAAGGGGACTGCATTGAAGCTCTGAGCGGAGCCCAGTGTAGTCAAGAAATCCTCAGGTGTGACAAAACTGAGTGTGGGGAAAGGTAATTTTTGGCAATGGGAAAATTTGGATCTCCAAAAAGTTTAGATACGTTTTTGTTTCTTAAGACAGGGTCTTGTATAGCTCTGGCTGGCCTCAAACTTGCCTAAGCCTCCCAAGTGCTGGGATTATAGGCATGTGCCACCACACCCTCCTATAGATGCATTTTTCCCTCTAAAAAATTATGCAGAGGAAAAATGAATTGAGAATGAAAGCTGTTCGGCAGCTTTGTCTCATGATTCAGAAAATCCAAATATAGACATTCACTCATTTCAGGTATACCTAGCTTTACCAACAAAAAGCCCAAATTAGGGCTGGAGAGATGGCTCAGCAAAGCCTAACATCCAAGTTCAATTCCCTAGTACCCATGTAAAGCCAGATGTACAAAGTGGTGCAAGCATCTGGAGTTTGTTTGCAGTGGCTGGAAGCCCTGGCATACCCATTCTCTCTCTGCCTCTGTGTCTCTCTCTGCTTGCATTTTAAATAAATATTTTTTAAAAGCCCAAATTATAGTTAACAAAATCTTGGGCTCAGCCACAGAGCTCTTGCCTGGCAAGCTAGAAGTGCTAGAATGGGTTTCCAGCATGGAATACACAAGCACGCAGTGCTAGCACACACTTATAGTTCTAATGTGATTCTGTGTAAAATAATTTTAAATTTACAACTTTGTAGTGCAAATAGCCATCTCTACCTTTCCTTGTTTTATTTATTAATTTTTAAGCAGAATAGAGAGAGAGAACACCAGGGCCACCACCTGGCTTATGTGGGTCCTGGGGACTTGAACCCGGGGCCTTAGGCACTGGAGGCAAGTGCCTTAACCTCTGAGCCATCTCTCCAGCCCTCCTTGTTTTACAACTTAGATGTTTGTATGAGTTATTTGCAGTTCTTAGTTTGTTTCTTTGTTCTTTGAGACAGTCTCACTTAGTAACCCAGGCTGGCCTAGAGCTTACTATGTAACCTGGGGCTAGCCGTGGTCTCAGCAATCCTCCTGGTTCAGCATCACAAGTGTTACAATTATAGGCCTGAACCACCATGCCTGGCTCTGTTTTTTTTTTTTTTGAGGGGGGGTGGGCATAGCACATATATTATGGAAACTATAAAATCAGACAGTAGTTCAGTGGACATTACTGAGGAAACCTTTGCCAGGATTTTAATGAGCCCTGTGCTGGTGACTTGTGCCCACCAAGCGTAGGCGTGGGGAGAGGTTGGGTTGAGCCACGCCGCTCTGCATCCCTTCCCTTCTGCAGCTGGAGTCCTCAGGCTGTCATCTCGGGGCATCCTCCAACCAGAGCAGCAACCCTGTGCGGCTGCCACAAGGTGGTGAGCCATTGCCAGGGGCACCTCCTCGTTCCAGGTGGGGTGGGAGGATGGCAACTCCAGGCCAGTGGGGCTTCTGAGCAGCTGTGCCAACCCTGCACATGCTCACTGCTGTAAGCACATGAGCCGAACAGGAAAGTGTGCTGTAAAATTAGAATTTTCCCTTGAATATGGGCTTTTATAAGGTCTGCTGCATTCTGCAGTGTGATTTTATTACATCTTAGGGCCAGAAATTCTCCCAAGAAACACATTTCCAAGTTTATAATGAAAATTAATAAGGAAGAGTAAAACTTGGAAATATGCTTTATAGGCAACTTCTTACCCCCACAAATACTTTCTTAAGTGAATGGACTGTGACCAGGAGTATATCCAAATCTATTCACTGTGATACCTCAACTTAACTGGAAGCCAGCCTCTGGGGGCCTCTGTCACAGTTGCAAACTCAGAAGTGACAAATATCTCCTATTAGCAGCTTATTGTGACAAGATGCATGAAACCTGCTCCCTACCATGGGAGAGCTTGCTCCTGGAGCCTTAAACTTTGCGCTGGGGGTGTGTTTCAGTGGAACAGCCTAGGCCTGTGCTGAGCACGTATAAGGCCCTGGGTTTGCTCCCCAACACTGAAAAAGAAAGCACAGCAATGATACACACACACACACACACACACACACACACACACACACACACACACACACACATATATGTGTGTGGCAGGTAATTACTTTTCCCCCCAGACATATTGACAACAGTATTGGGGACAGCTCACACGGAAAGGCAGAGCTACACAAGCACCCGAGAGAGACTTCTTAGTTTAAGGGTCAACAAATACCCCTGTCCCCATGGCGCTGCTACATGACAGAACACAATCGTCACAGATTCTTTTAGAAAGGCCTAGTCCAATGTTTTTAAAATGAGATCTAGCACTTCTTCCCTGCCTGCCTTTAACCCTTGCCATTGCTTTTCCAGAGTATGAAAAGTTACTGAGAAACAATGAGACCAATTTGCAAAAACCACAGTTAAAATTCAGGTCTCCTACTGGGCATGGTGGCATACACCTGTATATCCCAGGACTTGGGAGGCAGAGATTGGAGAATGACAAGCTATACGCCAGCTGGGGCTTTACTCTAAGACTCTGTCTTAAAACAAACAAAAGAATTCAGGTCTTATAACCCCAAATTGAGAAGTGAATCATCAATAGACGTGTAAAATGGTAAATGTTCAGTACTCCCAGGAATGATGGGCTCGTCCACAGCAGCCTTTCCCCCAAGGAAAAGTCACTGCTGGCTTCTTCCTCTCTTCTCACCTTAAGAGCCATTGGGGGGGGGGGGCAAGGGAGCTTGGCACTTTTGAACATCTCAGGAATTAAATTGTTAGAATGTAGTACAGAGAAGTGTTCCTTTCCAATCTTTCAAGAAGCAAGATCCTGGGCTGAAGAGATGGCTTACCGGTTAAGGCGTTTGCCTGCAATGCAGAAGGACCTGAGTTCGATTCCCCAGTGCCCATGTAAAGCCAGATGCACAAGAGGGCTGGAGGCCCTGGCGTGCCCATTCTCTGTCTCTCTCTGTCTGCCTCTTTCTCTCTCTCAAATAAAAAAATATATTAAAATAAATAAATAAAAAATCTTGGTATTAAATAAAAAAAAGATCCAATAAAGAATCATGGCAAAGTCCCTACTTTTCCCAGACACACATGCCTGAGTGCACATGTGCAAAACAGTGTCTTGTCTTTCTTGTCTCGTCTTTGTTCCCATACTCAAGGACAGCTCCTGCGGCAACAGAAGACTGTTTCCACCTGCTGTCACTCTGATTTGATTACATGTTAAACCCAAACTGGTGTGTGCACGACAGCTCCCTGGAACAGTCATCCCTTCCTGGCTGAGCCAGAGCCAGACCTTGGAAAGGAGACTTCCAATGACCCTGTGAAGCGTCTGACCTGGGACTATCTGAAGGAGACAGTGCCTGGGGGCCTTTTCCTAAATCAGCAGGAAGCAGGCTGATGTCCTAGACCATAGAAAGAGGTCCCATCTTTCAGGTGGGCTGGAAAGTGGAGGTCCTCAAGGCCTCTTTCCCCAAAGCTCGGAGGCCTGGCCCACTTCCAATACGGATAATTACATTCCCCTTCCTAAATACTCCCTGCAGCTTAAACTGGATGCAGGATTCTTCTTTTCTGCCCTAAAACACTGCAACATTGCTATGTGGCTATTAAACAGCTGCCGTGGCCCATCCCTGAGGAGGCTGAAGGGAATCGAGTGGGTCATTTATAAAGCCGCTGAAGTGCCTGGGGATGAAAGTGCTCAATATCCTCCAAATGCAGCCTGTGGTGGTTAGGCTGGCCGTCAAATACCAAAGCAGATTAAGCGGTAATCCGAATGTAATCGCTGGGGGATGGCTTGCCCTTCAGCCTTGGCCCCCCTGAACATGCTGTGTTCTTCTGGGGCTGGTTTGATGTTCCGATCATTGTTACACGGCCCTTCAGCTTTTTCCTCTATGAATACATACAGCAGTCATTGTGGGGGGTGGGAATGAATAGCCCCGAGAGGGTAGAAAAAAGATGACACTAACATGCTTATTAACACTGACTGGAGGAACTTTGTCCCAGACAGATGCACACCTACTGGCAATTTTTCCTTTGCAAATTACTTTCTGATCTTTTCTAACAGAAAATCAGTCTGACCAATTACCAAATTTGTGTAATTAGTTGAAAAATGGAAACCATTTCTATTTATTGCCACAAAAACTGTCTCCACATTTTACTTCATAATATACACAAGAAAGCTAGCTCTTAGCTCTGGTCCTGGGATTATTTATACTTAACGAAGAGCTAGGCATGGTGGTGTTTGCCTGTAGTCCAGGGAAACTGAGGCCACAGGACTCAGTTTGAGGCCAGCCTGGCAATGTAGGGAGAACTTGTCTCAAAAAAAAAAATTAATGGGCTGGAGAGATGGCTCAGAGGTTAAGGCACTTGCCTCCAGTGCCTAAGGCCCTGGGTTCAATTCCCCAGGACCCACATAAGCCAGCCCCACAAGGAGGTGGCCCTGGTGTGCTCTCTCTCTCTCTCTCTGCTTGAAAATGAATAAATATATTTTAATAAAAAAATTAATGATGGACAGTATTTTACAAGAGCAGCTGGGTGAGGGGTGGGGGAGAAAAAGATTAAAAATGGATCTGCTACCTGGACATGATAGTACACACTTGTAATCCCAGCACTTTGAGACTGAGGCAAAATGACTGCCATGAGTTCAAAGCCAGCCTGGGATGAACAGTGAGTTCCAGGCTAGTCTGGGCTCCATAGCAAGACCCTGTCTTGAAAACACAAAATTAAATTAGGCTAGTTAAACATTCTCAACTCCCAACACTATGCTGTTATATATTAAAACACAAACTCTTCCTGGGGCAGAGCTAAGCATACATCCTGGCTCAGACATCAGCCAGCTTTGTGAGTCTTAACACAGGGCTTAACTTCTCTGAGCTTGTTTTTTCAACTGTAAAATGGGGGCAATGTTGTAGAGCTTTAATGAAAACAATCACGATAATGCATGGAAGCCCTTGGCACAGCTCCCAATCAGAGTTAGTGTGTAAATGTCATTATTAGGTAAACTTTAACCAAATGGTGCTTTCCAAGAACAGCATCTCTCCTCCATTTCTGTTAAAATAAGTTTGAAAGCCACAGTCCATCCCCACTGCCACCAGAATGGCAGGTTAGCGTGGGACCTGGGCTTAAGTGCTACAGATGAGGGACCTGGGCTTGTTCTAAGTTTCACTCCATATCCAAGTACAACAAAGCGACCTGAGTTTATTTGTTTGTTTTTACAGCCCTGGCAGCTCAAGCTTTATTTGCTCAGTGTGAAGAAGGGACCGGGGCAAGGAGCCGAGGCCAGACTCGCAGGGGTTATGGTGGTGGTTAGCCCACGTGACCTCTGCTTTCATAAGTTCTCCCCTGTTAGGCATTCCAAGGCTGTCACCCCCTGGGAGCACTATAAATTACAATGCATTGTGAGGATATTACTACTGTATTGGTTTCCACCAAATCAGTGTCATATGCTAAACACATCAAGATTTTTAATAGCACCAGACTAAACCAATTGGGATTGGAACCCAAGCAGCTCATAAGAAGAAGGGATCAACACTTCACTCTGTGACTGAACATGCGCAAGGCACACATTTTAAGACTGGAGACTAAGAGAATGCAAACCAGTATGACCCGTGTTGTCGGTTCTAGACATTTATGAGCTGTCAGAAAAAGGGAAAAAGAAATTCCCTCACCAATACTACCTGTCGATCAGACCCAGGAAGAAATTAAAGTCAAGAATAATGACAAGAAAATAACCCAGCCCGTGATCCCATCACTGGTCTTAGCATTTCTTGTGGAACTTAATAAAGAGCCCAACTCCCACGACGGACAGCCTAAGGCCTTGGGTCACAGTCAGTCACCCAGCTCGGGAAGTCAGTTCATGGTGATGAGCATACCTGGGAACAGAGAATGGACAAATCAAATAATCCCCATTTGAGTGGAACTCCTATTCAGGAGTGTATTCTGAGAGGAACAACCATGCAGAAATGAAATGACAATTCTTGCAAAAATCACCATTCCCACCCGCCTTGATTCCTTCTTTGAGATCAGGGTCAGATTTAATAGTGTCACCTTGGAGGCGAGGTCAGAAGCCACTGCCTCTGATGCTTGTCCTTTGTGTGGCTTCCCGAAAGCAGAAGAACAAGGAAGCAAAAAGCCTGAAGTGAAAGCCTAGCCTTCACCCTACTCAGCTCCAGGGCTACCCCATGGACCACCTCCTCTGAGAAGCCTCTCCCAGTTACTGCTCTACATCACAGTCCCTGGAAGAGAAGATTCATTTATTCTCATTTATTTGGAGGAGGGATGGGCTTTACTGGGTAAAAGGATTCAACTCTACTTGTACTGTCCAGACTATTCTTAGCAGTAATCTTTTTTGTTTTGTTTTTCAAGGTAGGGTCTTGCTCTAGCCCAGGCTGACCTGGAATTCACTCTGTAGTCTCAGGCTGGCCTTGAACTCACAGCGATCCCAAGTGCTGGGATTAAAGGCATGCGTCACCACGCTTGGCTTCTTAGCAGTAATCTTGTCCCAAGGACTTCAGTCTCCCTAACTCCCACATGGCATGCTGAGGTCCACCCTCAAGCCCAATGCCAAGAGCATTCAACTGGGCCTAGATTGGCCCAAGTGCTCCTAAGGGCCCACTAGGAGCTGGACACTTACCCAGAAGTTCACTCGTCTTCTCATCATATTCTTCAGCCATTTCTTTCCCATCTGGGAACAAATAATGCACCATCCTTTTCCCTATGCACAAAGAGAGAGTGCCTTACCTCAAAGCCCTCCCAAAGGGTCTACCCCCCCAAAGCAGCAGCAGCCTCACCACAGCCTCCCCTGAACTGCTTGCCAAATAACACCCGCCAGCACCTCGAGGTATGTCCTAGGACTGCCTTTTTTCTCTGAACATGTTCTACTATTTTCTCCACCCCCACCAATGCCAGCTTCTTCCCAACCATGAACTCTTACTTCCCCCAAATCCAGCTCAAATGCCACTTCCATTGGGAAGTCTTCCTTAACTATCACCTCCAACCACCAAGGCAGAATGGATCACTTCCCCCTCTGTGCCTACTCAGGGCTTTACTCATCTCCACAGAGGAGCGCTGATCACAGTCCATTACTCTGGTAAAAACACAGGAAAAATGACATGGCTTTCCCCAGCTCGTACCAGGAAACCTGTGTGCTCAGGATGTGAACTGGATTCCCTCACAGTCACTTCCCTCGGCTTTCTTCCACACATCTCAAGGGTTTTCTCCCTGACATGAGCTTTGGTAATGTAAAACATCTACTTGTGTGATTCTTTGATTATTGTTTGTCTCTTCTCCGGGATAGAAAGGGTTTTACCTCTGGGCCTGGGCTTCTCCTGAGACAAAGCAGGGCTGTGTGGCATATGACAGGTGATTGAAGGAATGAATAAACATCTACTGACAAAAGAGGGTGTGGTGGCGCACACCCATAATGCCAGCACTCAGGAGGCTGAGGCAGGAGGACTGCCGTGGGTTCTAGGCCAGCCTGGACTACAGAGTGAGGTCCAGGTCAGCCCAGGCTAGACAGACCTTGACTAAAACAAAAATTAAAAACATAAAAAAATGGAAAGGACAGAAGAACCCAAGGGAATCTTGGGTAGTTCAATTCCTCTCCCCATGAGGCAGTCACAAATACTTACTTGAATTCATGGTGACCCTCCTTACCTCAGCCTTTCAAGTGCTGGGATTAAAGGCATGCACCACCATGCCCTCTCCTAAGGTTGAATATTGTTCCAAGGGCTCCTGGACATTTTTCATGACCAAACACAACCTCTAGGAGGCAAAGCTTCAGGCAATTTGACAGGGTATGTCCATATATTCAATATTGAATTATTTTTTAGTTTGAAAAAAAAAATCCTAACTTCATTTTGTGATGCCACTAACAAAAGAACACAATACTGTTCTATGACCAAAGGCAATGAAATCAGGAATTTAACAGGTATTTGTATACTCAAGTTCTAAGCAGCATTATTCACAATAGTCAAAAGACAGGAACAATGGCCGGATGTGGTGGCGCACTCCTTTAATCCCAGCACTCAGGAGGCAGAGGTAGGAGGATCACCGTGAGTTCAAGGCCACCCTGAGACTACATAGTGAATTCCAGGTCAGTCTGGACTAGAGCAAGACCCTACCTCGAAAAACCAAAAAAAAAAAAAAAAAAAAAAAAAAAAAAAAAAGACAGGAACAAGCTGGGCGTGGTGGTGAATGCCTTTAATCTCAGCACTTGAGGCAGAGGCAGGGGGATCCCTTGAGTGTGTTCCATGTCAACCTGGGCTAGAGCAAGATCCTACCATGAAGAAAGAAAAGAAAGAAAGAAGAAAGAAAGAAAGAAAGAAAGAAGAAAGACAGACAGACAGACAACACAGGAGCAACCCAAGATACATCAACAGATGAATAAACAAAATGATGGGGGGCTGGGAAGATGGCTCAGTGGTTAAAGGTGCTTGCCCGTAAAGCCTGCTGGCCCAGGGTTAAATTCCGCAGCCACCCAAGTAAAGCCAGACACAAAAAGTGGTGCAAGTATCGGACATTTTTTTTCAGCAGCAAACTTGGTACACCCATGCATACACACATGCAAATAAAGATTTAAAAAAACCCAAGATGGTGGAGTTCATGTATGTATACACACACACAAAAGGAAATTCTGGTACATTCTACAATATGGATAAACCCTGAAAACATTTTGCTATGTGAAAAAAAAGATAAATATAAATATTATTCCACTTATATGCAATTCCTAGTTAATTTCAAAGAGCCAGAAAGAAAACAATGGTGGTGCAGGCAGGGGCTGGGGAAGAAGGGAAGGGGGGAATTAGCGTGTTTAATGGACACACAGTTCCAGCTTGGAAAAATGAGAGGCTCTGGAGATGGATGGTGGTGATGACAGCAAAGCAAGTGAGCATATTTAATTCTACTGAACTATACATTTAAAATGGTTATTTTAAATATTGCTTACCAATATTATCATGATATTTTAAAAAATCATTGTCTAAGAAAATGTCCAAAATCTTCTGCAAAGCATGAGTCATTATGCCCCTGGTTTATCTACAATTTCTCTTCATTTCATTTTAACATTTCCTCTTATTATTCCTTGAGAAAAGGGTTGCTTATCTACCCTTGTACCAGCACCTACCAAGTACGGTACCTGACATAACGCCTTAATACCTGACTGTTTTCATACCACAAACTTTTTTTTTTTTTAATTCCTCAGTAACCTTAGGGTTGTTTGAGTTTTTTGAGCCAGGGTCTCATGGAGTCCAGGTTGGCCTTAAACTGACCCACCTGCTTCCACATGCCAAGTGCCAGGAATACAGGCATGTGCCATCACACCTGTCTTCAAGCAATACACCTTCACACCTTCATGACTCCATATGTGAGCCATTCTTTCTCATACGGTTATCTCTTCATCTTCACTTATAAAATACCTATTAGTAATTTCTTATGGGTGTGTGTGGTGGCTCACACCTTTAATTTCATCATGTGAGAGGCTAAGACAGGAGAATTTCTGTGAGTTCAAGGCCAGACTGGGCTACACAGTGAGTTCCAGGTCAGCCTGGAGTGGCTCTCTACCTCATGGCAATCCTCCTCTCTTGACCTCCAGGTATGAGCCACCTGACCTAGTTGAGAAGTCCAACCTCTTTTGAACACAGGCTATTATTTATGCACATGCATTTTTCATGAGCACTTTGTGAACTCCTAGGAGAACACGTCTCCAACTGTTATAGTACAGAGTTCAGAATACAGCAAACGTCTCCCTAATGCTGCATTTTGGAAGAAATGACAAATTTCCATAGATTCCTGTGGATAGATGGGGGTCCCAGCTGTGAGTGTTTATTTCACCTGGCCTGACAGGTGGGCCCCGGAAGCGGGGGTGTGTGTGCTACACTATTTCTAGGGGAAAGTCAAAACTTCAAAACTCCCGGGCCTGGTCTTCAGGGTACCATCTTTCCAAAGTTCCAGGGGACATGTACAAGCACGATCACACCCTTCGCTGAACAGCTGAGGAAAGGGAGGTCCCGGGACAAGTGGAGAGGCCCCGGGGACTCGATGGCCGAGTCAGCCACAGGACGCCCAGGGTGACGGCCACGTCACTGCCCAGTTACACCCCAACTGGTTGGAAAAGTTGAGGCGAATCTACCGCCTTCTAGACTTCAGTTTCCTAGTGAAACGGGTGGAAAAGATCGTCGGCTTCCTGGGTTTGCAGGGGGGGCAGCGGGAGAACGGGTGTGAAAAGGAGTCGCCGCGGCGGGACGTGGCTTCCGGTCCCGGCATCGCCCTGGCCTCAGCTTCCTCATCTGCAAACGCTAGAAGCCGGCCTGGCTGAGGGCGGCGGGGAGAGGGGCCGGGGGCGCGGGTTACCGTCCTGCAGCAGCGCCGTCTTCTCGGCCGCCCGCAGACTCTCCAGCCAGCTCGTCACCGCCATCTTCCCTGCGGCCCGCCGCTGTCATGGCAACGGTTGAGCCCCGGGGTACTTCCGGGTGACCCGGAAGAGGTTCCGGGCATTTACCTTTCCCTCCCGCCCCCTTCCTCCGTTCTCATTGGCTCCCGGGGTAAGTAGGTGACTCCCTTTTCCAGGTGGAGGTCTCGTCCCGGCCTGGTCGCCGGGGCTGCGGAGGCGCCCTGGGGTCCTCGGAGGCGCCCTGGGGTCCTCGGTGTCCGAGCGCCAGGTGCGCGCGCGGGCACTGCACACCTGCCGGGTGCGGCACCCCAGCTGTGAGACCGAGACTCCCCACACCTGCCGAGTGCGCCACCCCAGCTGTGAGGCCGGCTCCCCCACGCCTGCGGCCCCACTTCCCCCCAGCTGCGGGGCTCGGCACGTGCAGGGCGTGCCTGCTGCTCCCCTCTAAAGCCTCCTCCCAGCTTGTCCTCTGCCAGGGCGTAATGGCAGCCGAGAAAGACTGCGATGTCCTCAGTCTGCACTCCTCCCTAAAGATGCAGCTGCGATGCCCTTTTGGGAAAGCCCTTTGGCAGTGCCAGCAGGAGCAAAGGCCGCCCTGAACCCACAGATCATCTTCCCTGAGGAATGCTCCCCTCCTCAGAAGTGCCCCCCCCCGTATTCCCAGCCTTTCCCTTAATACTCTTAATATTGAAAGGCTGGTGAATGTAGAGTTGGGCTTAAACCACTTAGGTTTAATTGGGTCTTTTGAAACTCTGGGAACTGGTTGCTCCCCTAAGTCTGGTCATAGATAACCCCATCTCTATGGGATTTCTACATGACATCTGGCCTGACCTACCTTTAAACAGAAAACCTTGGACTCAGCCATACTTCAATGGACCCCAGGGGCATCCTGAAGTCATTCCCCAAGCGAAAGAAGATTCATGCCAACTCATCAAAAGCACTCGCAAAGATTCCCAAAAGGGAGGAGGGCGAAGAAGCTGGAGGTGAGCCCACACACCCATAAAACTGTTAGCACTTGGACCCTCCTCTGCCGTCATGCTGTTCCCTTCCAGAATCAGATCATGGAACTGATGCTGGCTGGCCAAGGTCTACAAATCTCTCTGTACCTGTCTTGTACCAGCCTGGACCCTGTCCTTGTCACACCTCTTGCGTGTTGTCTTCCCCACTGCAAGATCTTCTCAGTCCCCAGACACTCCCTAGTCCCTCAAGACATAACCAGTGGAGTTCTTTGCAGCCCTGGAAGTTGCCCCAAGGCCAGACGGAAACCCATCTTGAGTCCTTAGGTGTGAAAGTTGTTTTGCTGGCAAACTGATAAGTAGATGGCAGAGACCGTGTGTGTGTGTGTGTGTGTGTGTGTGTGTGTGTGTGTGTGTGTGTGTGTATGTATGTATGTAAGAGGGGGTGGGGGCTAGAATGATGGTCAAATCTGCCACACTATAAGGGAAACAAGCATGTAATGGCAAAGAATGTGTGCTTTGATGAAAAAAGAATAAAGTGATTCTGAACTGTAGTTCAAAGGAAGGAAGGAGGAGGCATTCATTTGTTCATGTAGCAACAAATACATATAGGAAACATATGATATGCCAAACACAGTTCTAGGTTCCACCAGGGAATGGGTACACAGAGATCACCCCCTCCCCTCCCCCCTTCATACACTTGATCTAGTGATGGCCCATGAGGAACCTTGTATGCTTGTGATAGAATTCCCAGGGGCAAGCTGTCCGGATGTCAGGATGATTATTGCTTTCAGCCGGGCATAGTGGTACATGCCTTTAGTTCCAGCACTTGAGAGGCAGAGGTAGGAGGCTTGCTGTGAGTATGAGGCTATCCTGGGACTACAGAGTGAGTTCCAGATCAGCCTGGGCTAGAGTGAAAGCCTACTTTGAACCCCCCCCAAAAAACAACAACAACAACAAAAAATACCACCACCAACATAAAACAACAGTGCTTAAGAAAATGATTACTGTCAGGGAGAGGACCTCAAGCACTTCATTCTAGTCACATCTCAAACTTGCTGGTGCAGTGGTGCACACTTGCAACCCCAGCACTTGGGAGGTGGAGGCAGGAAGATCAGGAGTTGAAGATCCCCCTTTGCTGCATAGCGAGTTCTAGCTGGGCCAGTCTGGGTGTATGAGAACCTGTCTCAAAAACAAGTAAATAACTAATACAAGTGATGGCAATAGGCATCTGGATATCCCATTTACAGAGTGGCTGAGCTCCCTCAGGGCCCACGTTGTGCCCACTGGCATTGGACGAGCTCGGGCTGAACTCTTCGAGGAGCAGATTGTCCAGCATGGTGGCCAGATATGCTCCGCCCAGACCCCAGGGATCACTCACATTGTTGTGGATGAAGACATGGACTGTGAGCGGGCCCTCCGCCTCCTCAGACTGCCCCGGCTGCCCCCAGGTGCGAAGTTGGTGAAGTCAGCCTGGCTGAGCTTGTGCCTGCAGGAGAGAAGGCTAGTGGACACAGCTGGATTCAGCCTCTTCATTTCTGACAGGTGGGCTTTCTCAGATGTTTACTGATAGCATCTTGAATCTCATCTTGAATTATTCAAATGGGTTTTTTGTTTTTTAATTGGACTTTTAGGAAATCAAGACCTTAGGGTAGAGAAAGATTGGGGACAGAAATAGGGTGAGTCTTTTGGTGTCTTAATGTCCTGTCATCACCACCCCCCTCCAGGTTCTTAGATCAACCACAGCCCAGCAAGACAGACCAAGACTCTTCTGTTCTTCCTGTTACCCATGAGGTTCTACCTAGGAGAGCCCTCTCCCCTCCCCTTCCTCTCACCAGAGCTGTATCTCCTCCTCGAAAAGCAGAAGAGACACCAAAAACCCATGCTCAGGTCAGGAGCCTCCCAGCCAGGGACTGATCACAGGAGTGGGGAGGGCTTGGTGATTATGCAGAAAGTTCCAGGTCTTTCTTGACTATGAAGCCATTTCACTTTTCCCAATACTCATCCCTCCTGCATTTGCCCAACCCATGCATATCACACACATCACTGGGAATGCCAGGGCTGGGTTCTGGAGGAACCTCACGAAGGAGCATGGCTTTACATCGAAGAAAATCCAAGCCTCGCCTAGAAGTTTCAGCCTCATCCTTGAGTCTGAATAGGATATACTCACTTCCCAAACAAATTTATTGTTTCTTCTCCTTTCCTATCTCAAGCCCAGCTCAGATGATGAAATCAGTGATGGGGAAGGGCCCCAGGTCAGCAAAGCCGACTTGCAAGCCCTGATCAGTGGCCACTATCCCACACACCCTGAGGAAGATGACGGGCCCGGGCCGGCCCCGGAAGCCCTGGATAAGTGGGTCTGTGCACAGCCCTCGAGCCAGAAGGCAACCAACCATAACCTGCACATTACAGAGAAGTTGGAAGTGCTTGCCAAAGCCTACAGTGTCCAGGGAGACAAGTGGAGGGCCCTGGGCTATGCCAAGGCCATCAATGCCCTCAAGAGCTTCCACAAGCCTGTCAGCTCTTACCAGGTACTTGGACTTAGGGGACCAGATCTTCTGTCCACCAACTAGAGTTAGTGGAGGCACTATGCACCAGTGAGCATCAGATTTAGTGGTTAAGATTTTATGATGGTGAGATTTTTTTCATGAAAGAAACAGTGAAAGAGTGTTGAAAACAGATTGGCAGATTTAGGTAACTGCTAAAACTGTTAGATGGGTGCTTGGGGTTTTATTATATACACTGTTCCCGCTCTCCTTCTGAGTTTTTACAGCTAAGCATAGCATTACATGTCTGCAATTCTAGCCTGTAATCAGTCCTCAGGAGGATAAGGTAGAAAGATCCCCAGTTCAAGACCAGGCTGAGTTATACAGTGAGACCTTATCTAAGAAAACCAAGGGCTGGGGTCTAGAGATTAGCTTAGTGGTATAGCACTTGCCTTTGTCACTTTGTCACTCACAAAGCCCTGGGCTCAATTCCCAAATGCCTAGCACCCCTTTCCCCAAAGTTTAGACAATGGAGAAAATTAATTGCATGACTCTAGACAAGTTACTTCACCTGAGCATCGTTTTCTCGTTGGCAAAATGGAATTACTTACAGTAGCCCATTCACAGTGTTTGTGTGAGGATGAAAGCACAGAACTGATGTACTGTAAGACCTCTGTCACTGTTGGCTCTCATAGTGGTGATGCTGCTGCTGCTGCTGCTGCTGCTGCTGGTGACAGCCCACCACTGTTTCCTTTCTTAGTGCTCTCTCTCTACCCCCTGGGAGCCAAAGGACAAACTACTTAGCTTGTGTTCCATCCAGACATCTTCTCAGCTGTATCCAAGCTCTGTTTCCAGGCTGGCTTTTGGGAAGATGCTGATGGAACCAGCTTACCTCGAGCTGACTTTCTTTCTCACTCTTCCTCCCCAGGAGGCCTGTAGCATCCCTGGCATTGGCAAGCGCATGGCTGAGAAGATCGTGGAGATCCTGGAGAGCGGGCACCTGCGGAAGCTAGACCACATCAGTGACAGTGTGCCTGTGTTGGAGCTTTTCTCCAACATCTGGGGAGCTGGGACCAAGACTGCCCAGATGTGGTACCATCAGGTCACACTCAGACCCCGCTGCCACTTCAGTATTGCTGTGTCTCAGAGCTTGTTCTGCCGCTCCCAGCCAGCCCCTGCTTACCTGCAGTGACCGAGGGAGCT
This sequence comes from Zapus hudsonius, assembly GCA_004024765.1. Classification (NCBI taxonomy): domain Eukaryota; kingdom Metazoa; phylum Chordata; class Mammalia; order Rodentia; family Dipodidae; genus Zapus; species Zapus hudsonius. The sequence continues at coordinate 49,080 of PVHP010000613.1, forward strand.
GCACTTTTCCACCTGATGGGAATACATCAGGCTACATGGAGACCACTTTTCAAGGGTTCATGTAGGCCCATCTCCTGGCTCCCCCAAAAGTGCTGTGACTTAGTGTCCTAGAGGTATGAGAAGATCTGTCCCCCAGACCAGCAAGGGACTTCAGTAGAGCCCAGACTCAATCTCTGTTTCTTGAACAGTAGCTCCCAAATGTGGCCATACCAAGAAGCCCTTGAGGAGCTAGTGACAACGAAGAAGCCCAGGCCTACTCCAGACAAGAGTCAGTTAGGATTGCAAGTCCTCCATGCCTCTTCCTCTCCCAAGGCCCAGTGAGCAGAGACTGACCCATTCTTGGGCTGGGCCCTGCCTTGGGTCTCTCATGGAGTCCACCATGACAGAGCCTCCTGTGTCTGCTTGTCTGTACACTTCCACAGTCCTGGGTCCTCATAGCCTCCCTTCTGGCTGCTTTTCTCCAGGGCTACCGGAGCCTGGAAGATATCCGCAGCCTGGCCTCCCTGACTGCCCAGCAGGCCATCGGCCTGAAGCATTATGATGACTTCCTGGAACGCATGCCCAGGGAAGAGGCTGCAGAGATTGAGGAGTTGGTAAGTGGGGCTCTCAAAGAAGGGGAGTGCCAGCTCGAGACCTTAGCTGGGGAGTGGAGCTGTTGGCTCAGAGGACAGAGTGTGACACCAGCTATGTGGATGAGCATTATCAGAGTCAGACATTGTAAGCACTGGGTAACGGTGGTCTGGAGTGTGGTAGGCATGGTCTTAGGTACTGAGGGATGTGGGAGTTTGAACAGGCCCAGGTTAGGGGGTCAGGGCAGAGGTTCATAAAGCTTTGTGATTCGGACTTCTTTGAGAACCTGATGAAAACTGTATACAGTTCCCCCTCAAAAAGTACATGTGTACCTGTCATGGTGGTACATGCCTTTAATCCCAGCACTCTGAGGTGGGAAGCTGAGGTGCCGTAAATTTGAGGCCAGCATTTGGGGGTACAGAGTGAATTCCAGGTCAGCCTGGGCTATAGACCTTGCCTTAACAAAAACAAAACAAAAACTATAACTGTGCCACATTCTAGATCTTTCCAGATATATGGACCCTTTGAAGCCTACCCATTGCTAGTCAGAGTTAGGTTGGGGTTTTCGTGGGGGATTACAAGGGCTCAAAGGGTTAAGGGTGGGTTTGGCATAGTGCTATAAAGCTGGGTGTGGTGGTCCATGCCTTTAATTCCAACACTTGGGAGGCTGAGGAAGGATTGCTCTGAGTTCCAGGTTACCCTGAGATTATATGGTGGGTTCTAGGTCAGCCTGGGCTAGAGCGAGACTCTACCTCAAAAAACAAAGAAAAAAAAAACAGGGTTAAAGGTACGGCTGCTTAGGAATAGGATGTTGGTTGCTGTTAAGATTTGAAATTGTCAAGGGCTGGGTATGTGGTCAGTGTGCCTAGCATACCTAAGACCCTTTAATCCATCCCTAGTACCACAACAGGAAAAAAAAAAAAGAGATTTTAGCTGGGCGTGGTGCCGCATGCCTTTAATCCCAGCACTCAGGAGGCAGAGGTAGGAGGATTGCTGTGAGTTCAAGGCCAACCTGATACTACATAGTGAATTCCAGGTCAGCCTGGACTAGAGCAAGACCTTACCTCGAAAAACCAAAAAAGAAAAAAGAAAAAAAGATTTTAGTTGCCAAAGAAAAAAAGGTTTGGTTAAGATAAAGGTCAGTTTAGAGCTGGTGATTGTAAGTTAATATACAACCTAGAGTTAAAACGGACAAGGTACATTCAGATGTATGTGTCATTTGTTGAGCTAGCGTAGGGATCTGGCTGGTGTGTGGCCAAAGTTTATTCACTTTGGCCAAGGACTCCAGGAGGCTGGCCTGCTTAGTTGAATCAGCCTGCAGCTTTATTCCAGGCCAAGAATCAAGAAGCTAGTGCTGAGTGGATGGATGGACAGGCTCTTTTGTCCACCCATCACCAATCTGTGGTGCTAGTGATGATACCATCACTCAGCCACGGTGTCCAGGCACAGAGAATGCCCTGGCCAGCCACTAACCCCCAGCCCATTGGAACAGAAAAGGCTTCCCACTACAGCCTGCCACCAAGTAGGGCTCCAGTGGGGTTTTTGATGGGATTACTCATCTGGGCCTCCTCTTCCCATTCTCCTGGGAGGCCAAAGAAGGGTTTGAGGGGATTAGCAGAGCTGTCTGTCTGTCAGGGGAGTGTCCTGGCAGGACTCCTGAAGTCTCAATGGCTTGCAGTGGGCAGGGTACATCTGCATACAAAAGCCTCGGTGTCTGTGGCAGGACTAATGGGTTTATTCTCCTCAATGTGGGAAGATCCCTTAGTCTGCAGCCCCTCTCTGCTCACTCCTCCAGAAAGAGATGTGGGCAGGGTGCCTGTCCTTCCTTTCCCACAGGTGCTGTGTATTCCCCTGCTCCATTTTCTCCCAGGCCTACACCTCAAGCCCCACCTTGTACACTGCCTTCAGCTCCAGATTTGTAGGTAGCTGGAGCTACGAGGACCTGGCCTCTGATCCTAAGTGGAGTGTCAAAGACCTCACCTGGGTGAGGATTGGGGCCAGGGCCAAGAGAGTTCTCTCTGCTTTTATACAGAGCTGCCAGGCAGAGGCAGAGGCAGAGGCAGAGCCAGGGCTCCCTTCAGGATTGCCTTTACAGTGCGGGCTGCTTCACAGGCCCCAGGCAACTGGAGCACAGCAGTGCCATGGCTAAAGCCCCTCCATTTGTCAGCAGGCATGGGAATTGGCTTGGGACAGTGCAGAGGCCGTCTGCTGCCAGGGAGGCGGCCCCCCTCACTCCTCTCTGCTCTTCCCCAGGTCCGGACATCAGCCCAGACCTTCAACCCTGAGCTGCTGTGTGTGGCATGTGGCTCTTACCGCCGGGGGAGGACAACCTGTGGTGATGTGGATGTGCTTATCACTCACCCTGATGGCCGGTCCCACCAGGGCATCTTCAGCCGCCTGCTTGACAGCCTTCGGCAGCAAGGTAGTCACACTCCGTCACTGGGTAGTGGGTCTGCAAGGGACAGTTACAGAAGGGTACACCAGCAATCTGGAGACTTGAGGTAGGCAGTGAGGTAAGAAACTGCAAGAATCCACCTCATCTGGGGCCAAATCCTGTCAAAGACAAGGTGAAACAGGTACCCAGCAGCCCCACAGGTAGGTCTCATCCCATGACACTGAGGGAGATGAGCAGAATTATTGTTCACATTCCATAGATCAGGAGCTGGGCCTCAAGGGACAGTCACTCAGCACAGAAACAGGCAAGCTGAGTCTAGAGAACATAGGATTTAGGTGACCTAGGAGGGCAGGCAGATGGGGCCTGGCTCCCTGCTCTCCTAACCAGCCTTGTGTTGGGCCAGGGTTCCTCACAGATGACTTGGTGAGCCAAGAGGATAATGGCCAGCAACAAAAGTACTTGGGCGTATGCCAGCTCCCAGGGCTAGGACGGCGACACCGGCGACTAGACATCATCGTTGTGCCCTACAATGAGTTTGCCTGTGCCCTGCTCTACTTTACCGGCTCTGCCCATTTCAACCGGTCCATGCGAGCTCTGGCCAAGACCAAAGGCATGAGCCTATCAGAGCATGCGCTCAGCACGGCTGTGGTCCGGAACAGCCAAGGTGTTAAGGTGGGGTCTGGTCAAGTGCTGTCCACCCCCACAGAGAAAGACGTCTTTAGGCTCTTGGGTCTGCCCTACCGAGAGCCGGCTGAGCGGGACTGGTAACCTGTGGCTGGGACCAGGGGGAGCAGGACGGATGCCCCATCTGAGCAACCACTACCTGCTAGCTGGGCCTCCTTCAAGCAGCAGCCGTCCTTGGTGAGCTGAGCCTGAGGGAAAGAGCCAGCCTGAGCCCTGGTCAGGACCAGGTTGCTGTCCTTTCACCTCCTCACTGCTCCTGGTAGAGTTTTGCACTGATTTAAGCAGGAGCAGGTGGCTGGTTTGAAGCCAGCTTCCTGTGCTAAAGACCTAAGATCCCCTTCCTGCCTCCAGAAAGGTCTAGCTGCTGGAGGTGGGGGAGAGGCAGCAGGGGAAAGAGAAGCAGCTGCGTGTCCCACGTCATCCTAGACTGTTTGGAATAGGAGAATGAGCCACTCCACATGAATTCCCTCACCCACCCCACTTCCTGTGCAGCTGGAGCTGCTAGGAAGCACCCCTCCCTCGGGCTCCATGAGGATAGCATCTAAAGGCCCAGGGGCCCAGTAAATCCAGTGCCTTTGACCTCTAACCTGTCTGGTGTGTGCAGTCAGACTACCTGCCTCTGCCCAGGCGGTACAGAGATAGTTGGGTATGGCAAGCATCATGGAAGCTGTACTAGCTGCTTTCTAGCCAGGTCTGGACAGGGCCTGGGGTGGTAAAGAGGGGGAATCAGAGTCAGGCACTAGGGGTTCCTCTCCATCCACTGGCAGCAGCGTCTGTGGACTCTGTCAAGGACCAGGGTACTGTGGAGCATAAGAAAAGGTAACGAGGTGTGTAGGAAACAGTTGGGAACATGGTGATCTGTGTTCCACTGGCAGGGACAAAGTGATCCAGGGAGGCTGCCCGGAGGAAGGGATAGGGAGAATAGTTTGAAAGGAATCGGCAGGCACTATTTGAGGATAGTTAAGGACAAGCTTTAGAGAGGATGCTAGGAGTTGAGAGAACTGGCTGGTAGAAAATTAAAGATCAGAGGCCAGGGAGATGGTATAGAGGTTAAGAGAGCTTGTTGCTTAAGCATGAGGACTTCTCAGGCCAGAGACAACCATGTTCAACTCCCAAGAACCCTCATAAAAAGCTGTGGCCATGTACATCTATAACCCCAGTCCATGGAAGTGTGGAGGCGGGTGGAGACTGGAGAATGGCTGAAGCTTGCTGACAGCATCTCCAGGTTGAGGAGGGAGGAGATCCCCTCCTGCTCCATTTCAGGCAAATACACGGAAGAGGGAGAGAAGGACCCTAAGCTGGGCAGGGGCTTCCCTGTATGAGTCTGACTGGGGAAGAAGCCAGGGCCCATGGGGCTGGAGAGCCACGGCACAACCCAGTGACGAGCTGAGAAGTGACCACATCCAAGGCTCCAATGCCTTTGCAGAGGGCCAGCCTCTCTGCAGACCTCCTCTTACCAGGGAGGGCACAGGGTAGCTGTCAGGGATGCAAGCAGACAGAGCCAGTGGACACTGGGTCATGAATGTCCTGTACACAGAAAGTTCCCAAAGCCTGTGGGAGGATAGAGCTGACTTCTGTGAAGTTGGGTCTGACCCCATTTCTCATACCCCATCCATCTGTCTTAACCAATTGCTCCAGGACACCCAGAATTCAGGTGTGTCCTTAAATCATACAGATTCCTCCTAGCAAGGGCACCTGGAAATTCTGGGCTGGAGAGAGTGCCCATACCCTCTAGGGGGCCCAGGCAAGGGGGGCATCCTGATCCAGTGTGACATGAATCAGGAAAACTGTAGGCGGAGGCGCTAGGTATCCTGGGAAAGACTGCTCAGTGTGGGGGAAGGGTGGCTTTTGAGTCTAAACTCAGCAGGGAGTGTGATGTTGGGGTTCTCCAGCTATCTGAGAGCCCAATGCCAGCTCTTGGCAGCCTGATCCTCATCTTACCAGAAAGAGACAGTGAATTTCAAGCCCTGGTGGGAACTGGGGTCCTGTCTGGCATCTGAGCATCCTACACACCTCTTCTCAGCTACCGCCTGGCCCCAAGGAGTAAAGGAGTGCCACAGCTTGTTTTCAGTTGCAGCTCAGCCCTCCTCTGCCCCTGACCTAGGATTGACCCTGGCCAGACCACACCTGTGCTGGATAGAATGATGGCAAGAATTTGTCTATGTACTAATCCCTGGAGCCTGCGGATATGTTACTGTAACTCACAAGGCTGAAGACATGGCTGGGGGTGTAGTTCATGTGTAGAACACTTGCTGAGCATGTATGAGGCCCGCACCACAAAACAAACAAATAAAGTAATTAAGGCTCAGTTTTTGTTGTTGTTCTTTTGTTTTTTTGAGGTAGGGTCTCTAACTCAGGCTGACCTGAAATTCATTATGTAGTCTCAGGCTGGCCTTGAACTCATGGCGATCCTCCTACCTCTGCTTCCTAAGTACTGGGGTTAAAGGTGTGCACCACCCCTACTGGCCAAGGCTGAGTGTTTTGAGATGAGGCTACTCCTGGATTATCTGGTGGGCCTACGTAATGTAAGACAGAGTTCTTAGAAGCAGAGGCTATCCTGCTTCAGACAGATGTGCCAAGGGGAGAAGGACAAAGAGGGGCAATATTTATGGCTTGCATGGTGGAGAACAGTCAAGAATGCCGGCAGCCTGGAGAACCTTACAGATTTCGTCTTGCTGGCACCTGAAGCACGGTGAGGGGACTTTCAGCCCCTGAGTCTTGGCCACAGTAGCAGTAGGCTGTGTATGTGTGTCTTGGTCTCGATGTATCAAGCAGGCAGAGGCAGCAGCTGTGGGGGCTCTGCCATGAGGGAAGAGACTTCTGTAGTTGTAGTCTGTGGAAGGGAGAGCGGATCTAGGAGAGCAAGCTCTGGTCCCCAGCTCTCTCAAGTGCTCAGTGGGCATCTCCCTCAATTTCAGTTGCCCTCTGACCCTGCTCAGGACACAAGTCCTCTCTGGGCTGCTGTGCCCTAGCCTTGTAGCCGCCCTGCCTCTGCCCAGGGCTGGATGACATCATGGGGCCTTAGCTAGAAACTGACTAGAGGTGTCCAGCCTGCGCCTGGAGCAGATAGTGCAACGCAGGCAGGCTCTGCTGGGCCCAGCTTCCCCAGCCTTGTGGAGCCCCTTCAACCAGAATGGGATTCCTTGCCAGGATGAAGGGCTAAAACTTGAAAACTTAGGCCTCCCTCAGCAGGTGGGGAAGGGGGACTTCCTGTCCTATCAGAGAAGGCTCTGGTGAAGAAGTGGCAGCTGTGAGAACACATGCAGGAGCTGCCCAAGGCTAGGGCCCTGTGGTCGGTGCCAGCCTGCTACTTCCCAGAGCCTCCTGGGCAGCCTCGCTTCTGGAGTTCCCTGTCTGGCTTGAGACTCTGGTCCAGGTCTCCTTGCCATCATCCTCCCCAGGGGCTCAGTAAGTCCTACTAACCACCTCCAGGAGCGCCCTTGAAGAAGGCCCTCAGCCCAGAGGTGGGAGGGCTGCAGGAGGGCACCGAGGATGTCACTGGGGGACAGACGAAAAACAGACGGGACACCACTCCACTGCTCAAGTGGCTGTGGAACCTGCTAGATGCCGTCCTGGCCCTGACTTAGTAGAGGAGCAGGCCTCTGCTTAGTGTAGGTGCTCTGAGCGTGTGCTCCCTCGTCTGCACATTCTAGGCCCTGTTTGTGATTGCAGGCTCCTGTGTGGCCAAGGGCTCTCGGGAAGGCCATAGTCTGGAAGGGGTGCTGGGGTGCCGAGCAGAAACTGGTTGAGGTGGTGGCGTCCTGGCGGGGCCCCAGGCTCTCGCTCCTTGTGTCCACGGAGGAGGCCGCCAGGAGGGCCGCCTGCGTCAGCCTTGAGCGGCCATCAATAGCGCGCGGTTAATTAATTTGATGGGAACAGCAGGGACCGCCGTTTGCGTTTAGTGAAGTTCCAGGAACTTCCAACCTCATCTTCATAATTGGCCTCATAAATTGTAAGAAAGAGAGAGATCAGCAAAGCGGGAGGGAGGAGGGGCCGCCCGTCCGTCCTTATTTAATTTTATTGCTGAAATTCATCTTTTTAGCCTCCTCCGCCTGAATTGGCTCTCCCTGCCGGATTTGCCTAATCATGATAAATTAATATTCATTTCCCCGCCTCTTATCCAGCTCCCGCACTTGGATGTAGTTGGGGAGGGTCTCCTTCTAGCCCTCTGCTGGGCCTGGGCCTGAGCCTGGCAGGGGTTGACCCCCAAAGAGAAGCTTGAGTGCTGGGGAGAGCAGGAGGGAGCCTGGGGGCGATGAAGTTGTACTGCTGGTTCAGGAAGCTGACATGGCCTCCTTCCTAGCCAGGGTTGGGTAGGACGGCCAGGAGAAACCAGAAGGCTGCTGGACACCCTGAGGCTGAGCCACCAGAAAGTGCAGTGTCTCTGGGAGAGGACTGAAGCCTGAATGGAATGGAGAGAGGGGCTGAGGTGAAGGCTCACCAAACTGTCCCTTTGTCCCAGGCCACCCTGCCAGGACGGACCATGGTGCTTATAGGCGCCTCCAGGTACCTCTAGTGTCTCCTCTCTGCCTCAGCCCAGCCAGTGGGGTGCTGGGCCCCAGCAAGGGCACCTGGGCAAGATGACAGTCCCAGCTCCTGCTCAGCCTGGGTAGAGCGCTGCACCCGGTCCTGCTCCTCCTCCTCCTCCTCTTCTTCCTCCTCCCCCTCCTCCTCCTCTTCTTCCTCCTCCCGCCCCACTCTTATTTCAAAGGATTCCCCAACCTCTTGTGCCACATTCTGAGAGACCTGGGAGGGGCTTTCCACCTCATCCAGTCTTCTTCATTCATTGATGAGAAAACCAAGGGCCAGAGATGGAAAGGACTAGTCCAAGGCCTCACAGGTCAGGAGGGCTGGAACTAGGAGCTCAGTAGACATCCACCCTGGAAGCGACAATCGTAATGCCTGGGGACCTTTGCCCTTGCCGTGAGTGTGGGTAGAACCTCCACCTGTGATATGTTTTGACTACTATATGACCGTGGCTCACTGTGGCAACAGGGATATTACCTGGACAGGCTACCTGCATGACCCTTCTAACGCAGGAAGTGTTCTCTGGTTGGTAGAAAAGGGGCTGTGGAGAGATTGAACCAGGGAGGGACCCCAAGGAGCAGACCCTGGCTGACAGCCCTGAGCAGAGGCTTCTGTCCTGCAGCCACAAGGAACTGAATCCTGCGAGCCACACAGTGAGCAGTGGGCACACAGGGCTGCTTTCCAGAGAGGCGCCCCTCAGCCTGCGGGATTATTTGAAGGCCTGGGGGATGGGGTCTTAGGGCTGAAGCTTAGGTCTGGGGTTCTGTGTCTATGCTGTCCCCTCTTCCAGGGCAGTCGGAATGCAAGATGCCACCGTTCCCGCCCTCCCTACGCCTTTCCCTTGGGCCAGATCCTTGTGAGCTCTGCTGGGTGGAGTGTGGGGCCTCAGTTATGAAGAACAGTGCTTCCAGCAGAACCTTCCAGCAACTGGGCACCAGGAGCAGAGCAGGTTGATCATGTGGCAAGAGTGGGCCTCCCCCTCCCAAACCAGTGTTTCAGTTACTCCTGGGACCTGAAAGAGGTTTTTGAGTCCCACTGGACTTGGTTGAAGGTGAAGAAGACCTGGAAGTTAGCTGCATCATACATCTGGTTTATTTCAGCAAAGCTTCAGGGCCTCCGGTGATTGACACCTGAACCTGGCAAGCCCTGCTTACCTCAGCCCTACAGGGGTCGGGCCATGTAGGAGTGTCTCCACAGAGACCCAGCCTTCTGTTCCACTCTGGGAGTGGTGCTCACCTGGATCTAACTGCTCTGTCCAATCTCTTGCTTCCTCTTCACAGATCCCAAACAAGGATCGGCTTCCCAGAATCTGTGGCTTCTGGTGCCGATATTGAGGTCGAAGATCACAGCACCTTGTCCTGAAACGTGTTGCTTTTTTAAACTTATTTATTTTCTTGCTTAGTCTGTATGGGTGGGGAGAACACCAGGATCCCCTGCTGCTACAGCTTTTGGGTCCAGCCTTATGCGTATGCTGAAGGATTGAACCCCAGGGCAGAGGCTTTGCAAGCCATCTCCCCAGCCTGGTTCCCTCCCTGAACTCCTTATGGCTTCTTGATTCAGCCCTGTGTAGAGCACCTTTGGGTCGGTATGACCAGAGCCTCTAGTCAGGTCACCCTCCCTGCCTGCCAGCCTGAGAGAAGACAGAGGCCACACACCCCTCCCTCTCCTTTAAGTAGCCCAGCTTCCGTCTGGGGGAGAAGGACGACAGCCCCCCCAGAGCCCCCCCAGTGCCTCCCAGGCTCCTCCCAATAGAGCTGCCCATGAGCTCCCAAGGACTACTGCTCTCTTTTCTTTTAAAAAAAAATATTTTATTTTATGAGAGAGAGAGAGAGAGAGAGAGAGAGAGAGAGAGAGAGAGAGAGAGAGAGAGAATATGGGCGCACCAGGGCCTCCAAGCCACTGCGAATGAACTCCAGACACATGCGCCCTCTTGTGCATCTGGCTGTATATGGGCACTGGGGAATCGAACTCTGTTCCTTCTGCATTGCAAGCAAACGCCTTAGCCGCTAAGCCATCTCTTCAGCCCTTTTTCTTCTTTTCTTTCTTTCCCTTTCTCTCCCTCTCCCCCCCCCTCGGCAGGGTCTCACTCTAGCCCAGGCTGACCTGGATCTCACTGTGTAGTCTCAGGCTGGCCTCGAACTCACAGCAGCCCCTCCTTCCTCCCTCTACCTTCCGAGTGCTGGGATTAAAGGCGTGCGCCACCGCGCCGGGCCTCCAGGTCGGCTCTCTGCTCCCTCAAAGAGCAGCGAGACGAGCCTCTGGGATCCAGGCGGATGCGGCGCTTCGAAACGGGCTGGTGCAGAGCTCCCGCGGGCTCCAGGGCGCCTCGGGCCGGCCGGGCACCGGCCGCGCTTCTCGGGAGGCGCCGGCAGAGGGCGCGCGAGGACCGGCGGAGAGGCCGGCGGCCGGCGCGGTGCGGCGGGCTGGGCGCCCCGAGAGGAGCCGGGGTGCGGGACGAGCCCCGACCTCCACTCGCTCCCCCGCGGCCCTCGAGACCCTCCATCACGGGCCGCGAGCAGGGGCTGCAGAGCCAAGGCCGGAGACCTTGGTTCCGAGTCGGATGGGCCCGGGAGTTCGGTGGGTGCTCCCGGGAGTGCCAGCCCGGCCGAGAACCGGGTGACCCCGCCGCCCCGTCGCGAGCCCAGCGGGGACCCCCAGGATGGGCGCTGGGTGCGCCTCCTCCCGGGCGGCGCTTTCCTGAGGATCCTTCTCTCCAGCCGGGCTCTGAGCCGCAGTGATTTATGGCCAGGCCAGGCCAGGCGACCTTGGACGGATAACTGATGACGGTCAATAACGCCACAGCAAAGAGTGGAGCTCAGGGGAGGGGATCCCCTCGCGGCTAGGCTTGTACCCATGACTTCAGCTCCCTTGCCAGGGGCTCCCCAAGACCTCTCGACAGGTTAAGCCAGCTGAAATGGGGGAGCAGGGTCATCTGAAGGTGCCCGCCACCTGTGCTGCGACAGTCCGGGAAAGACAGTGATTCTGCAGACAGGAGGAAGTCACCTCCTGGAAGAGAAAAGCTGGCAGGTGGAATTCCTGCTGGCACCAGGCAGGGCACCTTGGCGAGGATTGGGGAGGAAGGCTGGCGCCTCCCTCTCCCTCTCTCCCCCTTGGCCCTTTCTGCGTGCCCTCCGCCTCCTCTCACCCCAAGCAACTCAAGGTCAGAGTGTTTGCTTCCATCTTGAGGGACCTCATTGCCTGGCTTACCTGTGAGGAACCATGTCCCCAGCCCAAGCCATCTGCTACCTTCTGGGAGTGGACCAGAGTCTCCTCTCCTAGCTTCCTGTGATAGGTCTCCTGGATCAACTGTGGGTCTCCGTCTACTTTTGACACCCCTGGGAACCTTGGGGGAGGGAAAGCCGTCTTCCAGATGTCTGACTGGAGTTCACGTTGCTCCACAGTAGAGTCAGCACCCAGGCACCAGTACAAAGAAGCACTTTTCTCCATCTTCCCTTCAAAGGAGAGGGAAGCCAAAGCAGAGTGGGGCTAAGACCTAAAATTGATCTCCTGTAAATCACCCTCTCCCCCATCTCCCACCCCAGGGCCCTGGGTCCTTCCTCCTGCCAGAAGACACCCCATGAAGGCCCAGAGGCAAGAATAGTCCACCCCTAAATTAAACACAGGGTAGTGGCAGTGGGCTAGGGGACCATAGGCCAATGCGCCCCATGATGAGGGCACCGGATGCCCTATGTGATGTAGATGGACTCCTGTGTACACGTCTGTCCACGCATTCACAGAGTCATTCAACACACAGTAGTGCATAGCCGGCATGTGCCAGGCGCTGGGGAATGCAGGGACGATGCTGTGTTCTCTATCCTCTGGGTTCTGCAGAGTAGAAAGGCTTGGGCAAAGACACTCCAGGCAGCAGCCTGTGGCTGGAGACCCTTTGCATACCCCCTCCAGGGCCTCTTCGGAGCCGCCCCAAACCTTCCTTCTCCTTCTACCATCTTGGTAGCTCCATTTGGAAAGAGGAGAGCTTCCTGTCCCAGGTCTGCATAATTTTCAGCCTAGTGCAAAATAAAACCATGGGCTCCTTGTTATATGAGGAACTTCAAGACGGAGAGGCGCAGTTAAATCAGTGTGGGGTTCGTAGAAATGCAAGGCGCTGTGGGACAGGCTGCATAGGTGAAGCCAGCCCAGCCAATGGCGGCCTTTCCCTCCCAATGACTTGACTTCCTCAGTTCTCATGTTCCCACCCTGAAGTCCCCTGGCCCCAAGCTGCCTGTTTCCTCTTCACAGAGCCTGAGACACTCAAGTGCCCTCACCTGGACTCGTGGCCCCTAAGATTCACCACATTTTCCTACTTCTAGAAAATTCACTCTTCCTTTGGGGCTGCCTCCTCTGGGAAGACTTGATTTTCTATATCACAAACGATGTAGATGTATTTAGGTCAAAGTAAAAAAGAAAAAAAAAAAAACCCTTTCTGTTCTGCCTTTACCCATAACCACTTGTCTGCCCCTCCAGGAAGCCTAACATTCTAGAACACAGGGATGCAAGGATGGTGTCATATTCATCATCCGGGTTCGGGAGCCAGCTGACACCTGCACGGCAGGGGCTCAGTTAATATTTGCTGAAGCAGCTGTGGACATCATTTGCCCGCGTGTGCATGTGTTTGGACACTGTGCCCGGAGACACTGCGCACGGAGCTATGTGCAGGGCTTCTGTTCACACACCTGCACACACCTCTCTGCTTACACGCGTTCACACTTCCATGCTGGTGAGTGAAGTCAAGCCAGGAGCATATGTATGCAGAGATGTAAGTGCTTTCTTTTTTTCTTTCTTCCTCTTCCTCTTCCTCCTCCTCCTCCTCCTCCTCCTCCTCCTTTTTCCCCTCTTTCTCTCTTTGAGGGTCTTGTGCATCTTAGTCTGGCCTCAAACTCATTATGTATTTGAGGCTGGCCTTGAACTCCTTCTGCCTCCACCAGGCCCCGTTTCTGCAGCGAGAGCGCTCTACCAATGAAGCTACGGCCCTTACACTTTTCTGTTTTTGAAGCAGGGGCTCCTGGAACCCAGGCTGTCGTGGAACTCTCAGCCTCTCCAGTGCTGGGATTACAGCTGCGTGCCCCCATGCCCATCTCCGAAGTGGTTTCTGCAGGCGTGGGCATGAATTGGAGGTGCTCGGGTCTGCGTGCTGTGTGTGCGTGTGTGTGTGTGCGTGTGTGTGTGTGTGTGTGTGTGGCCGACGAACGCTTGTGACGTGCGCGTGCCTGGCCCTGGGAGGTTGGGGTTGTGCCTGGGCAAGAGCCGCAGGTGCACCGTTCGCGGACACAGCCGGCTGGCGCGTGTGCGGGCCATGTGTGTGCACAGCTGCGTGTCCTGGCGGTGGGCAGGCGGGCGCCCCGCTTTGTTCCTCGCCGCGCGGGCCCCCAGCTCCGGCCTGGGCGTCCTGGGCCCCCGCGGCGGCGCGGCTCCCTCCCGGCCCGCAGAGCCCGCTCGGGTGGGCAGGGGTGGGGGCGGGGTGCGCCAGGCCATCCATCTTCTGTTATTACAGCGTAATGGGGCTGCTCGGGCGCCCGCCCATTTGTCATCGGCCTCGTTCGCTGATAACGGGCATTTGTCATCACTTTCCGCTGCGCCAATGTCATCAGCGCCACTGACAGCGAGGGGGCGGGGAGGCCGGGGAGGGGGAGATTGCTGGACACGCGTTCATGCACACACACGTGCACACGGAACCTGAGGGGACACACGGGCGGGGGGGCGTGTCCCTGCAGACCAGAGCGCCTTGGACGTGGACATACAGGCAATCCCTCCGCAGAAAGGCCGCCTCTTCTGAAGCCCAGGAGATTGGGGGTGGGGCAGCGGTCGGAGTGCAGGTGGTTCTCTGCCAGTTCCCTTTGTGCACACGTGTGACAGCCCGCAGACAGGCTCTACAGGTCCGTATGGAACTGTGGCCCACTGGTGCACAGAGACAAAAGGACTTTCAGACCCACGACTTGTGGGGAGTCCCTAGGGCAGGGTAGTTGAATGGGTGATGGTCCCTGCCTCCAAATGTTTCCATGTAAGCTCTGGGCCTAGGCTAAGTCTCACCAAGAGAGACTCAGGAAAGCCTGCAGAAAGAACTTCCCATCTGGAGAGGTATAAGGATGCCAATAGTAGCCAGGGGAAGAGTTTACAAGGAAAAAAGAAAATCCATTGTGTTCTGTGCCCTCTGTGGGCCAGGTGCCAACTGGCCTAGGGCATGGCTGTGTTTTCCTGCTGCTGCTTCAACTCGGGATGGCAGAGGGAACTCTGTGACCGCATCTATGGGTCCTTGACTGCCTGGAACATAGTAGGTACTCAGTAAGTAGCTGTTGAATGAATTAATGGTTGACGACAGGGTTATGGGGAGGGGGGTCTTAGTCCCTCTCAGAAAGGCTACCAGGCACTGATGACCTAGATCTCATCTCCTACCCTTCCCTCTGACTCCCCTCCTCATTCCTTATGCAGTCCCCCAAATCCCCCTTCTCCCCAGGCCTCTCCCTCCTGGGCAGAGGGAGAGGGGGTGAAGGTCCCCTGGCAGAGCAGGGCTGGCTTGTTCCTTGTAAATGAAGACCATAATTAACATTAAATTAAGGTAATACAAATGAAGGCAACATAGAAGCTGACAAGATGAGCGTTTGGGGAGGCAGTGGGGAGAAGTGATTCATATTTTTAATTTACTGTACGGATGGGCCGTGTGGCTGGGGAGCGGGTGGCTCGCATGGAGGGGGTGTCGCCCCGCAATGTTTGCTGGGCTTGGAGTGAGCACACAATGACTATTAAACTCAACTGTCCATATAATGGGACAGATTCAACATGACGCCCACCATAGCATCAGGAGCCCGCTGGCCAGGTTGTAAATCTTGCCCACACTGCACCCGCTTGCCCACCTGCCCACCTCAGCCTCTGGCCTGCCCTAGAGCAGGGACCTGGGGAACCAGGGTATCAAGAGGGCCCAGGTTCCTGTCCTGCTGTGGACTTCATGCCTGGAAGGAAGCTTGTGGTGAGGCAAGCTGGTGGCCCCCACTTGGCCTGGACCAGGAGGCCTGGATTTCCGATGTTTGGATAGAAAACAACACTGGTGTTAGCCGGGCGTGGTGGCGCACGCCTTTAATCCCAGCACTCGGGAGGCAGAGGTAGGAGGATTGCTGTGAGTTCAAGGCCACCCTGAGACTACACAGTGAATTCCAGGCCAGCCTGGGCCTCAGAGTGAGAGCTCTAGGCCAGAGTGAGACCCTATCTCAAAATAAATAAATAAATAAATAAATAAATAAATAAATAAATAAATAAATAAATAAATAAAAAGGCTGGGTGTGGTGGTTTGGGAGGATCACAATGAGTTCCAGGTTCCAAACAAACAAACAAACAAACCAACCACTGGGGGTTCCATCCTGAACAGTCATCATTGCTGTCAAGGTTGTTATCATGGACGTCACTGCTCATATTTACTGCACCTCCGGTGCCGAGCCTTTAACACTTCTGATCTGTGAACACCTCCCAAGACCTCACAAACAGCCCTGGGAGGGAGGGTGTCACTACATGTAGGGAACCAGGCGTGGAGCTGGTAGGTGTCATACACACAAGTCCCAGAGTCTGAGAGGGACCTGAAAACTCTTATCAGAAGCATGAAGCCAGTGCCCGACGATCCCCATGTCTGCACCCTGAGGCTTGAGACTAGAGCTCTCCAGGTCCTGGAATGTGCCTGTGTGTGTGTGTGTGTGTGTGTGTGTGTGTGTGTGTGTGTGTGTGTGTGTGTGTGTGTGTGTGTGTGTGTGTGTGCATTTGTGAGTGCAAAGACAGAAGCAAGGTGCCATCCGTCCCAAGTGGTGGGAGGGATTCCTGCTTCCTCACTCTGCAAGCCTGATGCCGTCCCTGCTGTCCCTGGAAGGAGAGACACAAGTGTAATTTAGGTTTTGATATTATGAAAGTCTCGCTGCTCTAAAACAGCGGGGCACTCGGTGCCTCATTAATAAAGGATAAACTCGGAGTCTATTTACAAGGCGCTTTTTGGGCTTATTTACTCTCCAATATACATATGTAATGTTGAGCATAGTTACCGCTAGGTAGCTCTTCCTCCCGCCTGGGCCTCCCAGTCATCGGAAGGGCTCTGTAGGGAGCAGAGGGTCACTGCGGAAGAAGGGGTGCAGGGGCTCACTCCTGGGAGCAGGGAGGCTTGGTGGGAAACGGCAGGCCCATGGACTGGGAGCCATAGTTGTCCCTTGTCACTCCTGCCCTTCCTGAAGCACTCTTGGGCAAGCCTGTCCTGCTGTCTCCAAGGCCAGCTCCCAAAGATAAAGACACACTCCTCTGCCACCTAGCTTTCTCCCATCCTGTGCCGGCTGGCCCTCTGGAGGGGCAGTGCCAGAGCAGTGTCGCTCCCTCCCCAGGGCCTCAGCCTGGTTGCCTGCCCACACAGGGGCCATCCAGTTCACTTCAGTAAGTCCCCACACCCAGAACTCAGTGCTTGGAGTTGGCAGGGTCATACTCACACCAAGGAGTGTCCATCTCCCAGCTCTTGGTGTCTGTCAACCGTCGTGGGAATGAATGGGTTTTCCATAAAGCCTCAGCCTGGACGTTTCACTTAATGGCTGGATCTGGGCAGCCACTATATGCAGTGGGGTGGTCTTCTGCTCCCGTGTTACAGGGAGAAATAGGTTAGGGGATTCAGCTAGTGTCACACAGCCAGTAAGTGTCATATCCCTGCAAGCCTCCTGGGGTTTCTGGCCTTGACTGTCTTGACCCCTTTGCTCAGTGCGGGCTCCAAGCAGCATACCCACCAGCCTTGGGGCTGGGTGATAAGTGTGGAGGCCCCCAGGCCCCTTGCCTTGGCCAGAGACCCCAGTGTCCAGTAATTCCACAAAACAGGAATTGTGGGGCTTTTTGTGTATGTAGTCCAGGACCCCATCTGAGGGTGGGGTGTGGCTCTCGTGGGTGGGAGGGTAGGGTTTGGGAGAGAGGCCATGCCTGGCCAGTTTGGACCAAGGAAACATCTTGTGGCTAGTAGGAGACCTGCAGCCTTTTCGCAAGAGGCCTGGGTGGTAATATCAGGTCTCACCAGTCCCTTGGGTCCAAGAAGAGTCCTACCTCTGGCTTAAGGCTGCTCTGGGCCTGGGGCTCAGTTGGGAGACAGTTAGTTCTTCAGTACTTTTCTCCTCCCTCCCCCCAAAACTGGGGGATAGCTGACCCGGTGGGGGTGGAGGAAGAGGAAGGCTCTGATCCATCATTGTTGGTGGACAATGAGCCGTCACCACCCTAATTAAAGATGTAATTATAGCAAATACATTCTGGGCTAAAAATGAATGACAGGGTGCAGGAAGGCACCTTGTGGCTGTCTGTGAGCAGACACTTCTCCCTTCAGTGCCCCACTCAGAGCTGGGGAGCAAAGCTGACTACAGGGCACCCTGGGGTCTCCAAGACCAAGGTGTTGAGGCTGGAGCTAGGGAACCTGGTCAAGGACCAGGGGCAGGTAGGACGTCTTGAGGCCAGTGAGTGGGATTCCCTGTGATCTGGAGAGGGGAGTGAGGCCATTACCAACCTGGATTGAGAGCTCTCACAGCTACTAGAGGCCGCGGGAGGCTCGGAAGTGGCTGGCCATGACTGCTGGGCATGCCTGCTTGGGGATACCCAGGCTCCTGCCAAGACCAAAGAGGGCAGATGAGACCAGGCTGGGAGACTCAGCCCATTCATAAGCAAGCATGGCAAAGCTATGGTGGGCCATGTTAATGTTTTGGTCTGGTTGCGACTTTGGAGATGAGCACAGGAGAGGGGCTTTTTTGAGATAGGATTTGTCCTTACCCAAGGCTCAGGGCACAGGGTTCAGCAGGGCAGGCTTTAGTCACCCATCACTACACCCCTGCCTGGGACCACTGGTTGTCCTCGGGAGGCTGGGGCTAGGGACACTGCTTCATCATGGTGCTCCAACCACCTCCCCTCAGGGGCTAGGAAGTGTCTAGGTTGAGGTCACTCTAAGATCAGCTGGAGCCATGAGCAGCCCAGGGCCAACCCAATAACACCTGTCTTGATGGGGAGCCCAGGGCCGCAGCCTCTTGGGCTCCATGTGCTGTGGTGGCTCCTGGCAAGTCCTTCGAGGTGTGTGGGCTCACCCAGGGGACAGAGGATGGGTGGGGAACAGTGTGTAGGCATGCCAGGCAAAGGGGAGGGAGGGGAACCACTGACAGCAGGACAAATGCTTGTAATTTTATAACCAATCTCGGCGCATCCGTGGGGGGCCGTTTGTGCCTCCACTCAGGACCAATCAGCCTGACAGAGCTATGAGTCTGCCTGAGTGAGTGTGAGCAGCTCCCCCCAACGCCACTTACTGCAATCTCATTACCGACCAACCCAAGACTGGCCAGAGCTGAGGGGCTGCAGGGAAAGGGGACCCAGCATGAGCCAGAGCAGGCTGGGCAGGGAGATGCAGTGGTCAAGAGGAAGTGGGGTTGGGGTTGGGGGAAGGCTGAAGCCCAGGTGACATTTAGTAAGTGCTGAACACTTAGGATGGAGAGAGGGCACAGGCCCTGCCCTCAAGGGGCTTGTAGTCTGCTCTGGGCAGCTAGACATGTCAGTTGTTTGGGTCTAGGAGAGGGAGATGCTCTAAGGATAGGAAGCTGAAAGACAAGATAGGAGAGGGCACTAACCCAGAGCCAAACTGGCACTGAGCCAGAATGCTGAAGGACCCTGGACACCGTGGAATGCTCCTAGAATAAAGCTTGGAAAGAGATGCCACCTATGGAAGGGAGCTGGGGGAGGGTAGGCTGGCCAGTGGTGGATATTACCGGACAGCCTTCCTGAATATCTGGCTCTGGGGATGGCTGTGTGCCCATTAGTCTCTCTAATTGTCAAAAATCTAATTTAGTGTCTGGAGCCTGGGCTGGCCTCGGGTTAAATGGAGGAAGGCAGGCCTAGCCATAAATCTGCCCTCCCAGCCTGGGCTGGTGCTAATTCTGCAGTTAAGTGAGAGGTGAGGAGGGCTCTGGGGAGGGGAGTGTCCTAAGTGACCGCGTGTGTCAGCCCCCATGTGCGAGGTCACAGCCAGACCCTTTTCTCTGGCAGGAGGAAAGGGCTTGTGTGAGGCCTGGCTTGGGCCATCCAGAGGAAGTACCTCAAGTCTGAGGTGAGCACAGGCCTTGTGGAGTCTGTCCAGGGCCTGTATATGTGAGATTACATAACCATCAGCCTCCAGAGGCTAGAGATGTGACTGAGTGTTAGAACACAGCATAGCACCATAGAACCACCACAAAGGTATAGCCATCAGCCCTTCTTCTTAGACTCTAGGTCTAGGTGGGCTTCTTTCTTGCAAATTGATTGGGGCTAGTCACTTCCTGGTAGGAAAGTTGTATGTCTTACACAATGAGTCTTTCGTAAGAATGGTCATGTGACCAATCAGTCATCTTGTTGCCTATTAGGTGACTTCATGGAGTCCATGTGACAAACAGATGTTTAGAGAACGAAAGGCCATCCTCACTTGGGCTGCTTGGCTTCTTCTCTGGGGTAGGTGTTGGGGACCTAGACAGCCCCTTAGAACCTGTGGCCTGAGGTAGTGGCAGGGGCTCTCCGCCTGGGCTTGGTAATGACCTCACTCCCCTCAGAGATGCTAATTGAAAGCAAAGGGTATGGTGGGCGCAGCAGGAAAGGTTGGGGGTCTGAGAGGACTCCAAGAGGCTTTGCTTTCATGGGGGGGAGAAATCAATTTCTTCTGGCTTCAGCTCCATCTCACCAGGCACCCACCCGGCCTCTCCTGCTGTTAACGAAGTGCCTTTAATTAGCAGTCTAATAAAATGCTCTTAATTGGCAAGAGCCAATCAGGAGGAAGTACAGTCTCCTCCCTTTAGTCATTGTTGATGGCAGCCTCGCCACAGGTTTAACAGGGAGAGGGACCCAGGCCCAGCCTGGCACTAGGAAGGGTGACCAACGGGCTCTCTCCGGGTAGGCCCAAGGCCTACAGGCTAGGCTCCAGCTCAGCTCAGTCCTGTGCTCAGCAGCTGGGCTGACCAGGATGTTACTAAGTAGCCTGCTGGCAGCCGGGGAAGGGTTTCTGCTGGGTGATTCCTGTTAAGGAACATACATGTAGTGACGGGCACAAGCCTGGGCCATCTGACACAGCTGTTCTTTTAGCTCTTGCAGAAGTTCTGCCCAGGGCTGACACTGACCACAGCCTGAAACTACCTTAGAGACCATGGTGGACACCCAGATAAGATAGAAAATGAGGCTGTGGGCCTGGGCAAGGCAGGAAGCCTGGTTTGGAGAAAGACCATTAACCATTGGTCCAAAGATGAATCAGTTCTGCTTGTGACATTACAAAGGGACAGAGAAGAATCCTTCCTTGTCATGACCTTCAACCTTGGACTTGTTTCCCTATGTTGGTCCAGGGAGAGAGCACCCCCCACAGGGGTCTTGTGAAGTCTCTGTAGCGACTCCTGAAGACAAGCTTATCTAAAAGTAAAGAGCTGACAGGGGAGTGCAGTTGGGTTGTGGCCAGCAGCAACGACCAACTAACTTACAGGTCAGATATCACTTTGGCTTTAATGCAACCCAAAATGGAACATGACTTGCATGGACCCCATGTTTCTTCACATCACCCAGCCTGGATTTTCTTTTCTTTCTCTTTTTGTGAGACAATGCCTCAACATGTAAGCCAGGCTGCTCTAGAACTCAAGATCCTCCTTCCTCAACCTCCCGAGTGCTGGGATTTCAAGAGTGTACCATCACATCAGGCTGGCCCTAGGTTGATCTCATTTCCTCTTGTCCAATTATCTCAAAATTATACTGTACACTTTGATTTGTACACTGAAAAATCTACTGTTCTTTTGATGTTGGGTCATTGAGACAAGACACTTAGAAAATTCACTTTAATCTTGTATTCGTAATTTACTTTTTTCTGAACATTAAAAAAAAACAACAAAGCACACTCTCAAACCATGATCTTAGGTTGTGAACAAATTGATACATTGACTACACATCACCATAACATAATCACAAAGTCAAAGCAGCCAGCACAGAGGGATCTAAAGAACAAAGAGCCAAACCAACCAGAGGCTCTTAAGGAAGCTCCCATTCGCTGCCAGGCCTGTTCCCATAGGAGTCCACTGAGCATCTCTAGGATCTAGGATCACTGCTTTGGGAAGGTGCTTCCTTGGTACCCAGAGGTCTAAATCTAAATTCTTAATTGCTCTTTCCTTCAGTGTCCAAGGGATGGCTTAGAAAGGGAAGTAACACTTAAAACACACACACATGCACGCACGCACGCATGCTCTCTCTCTCTCTGGAAGCACATATTTGGGGTATCACTGACTCCAGGAAATTTCAGGTTACAGGTGCTGGGCTTCCATACTTTCTAGATATCAATGCCGTTAAGTTCTGCCTGGAGTCAGGGGCCAGGATCATGCTTGCTTTGGTTTCTTTCCTTAGCTCTACCAATTCTGGCATCATAAATGAATGACAGGTTAAAGAACCATAAGCAAAGCTCTATTGCCCCGAGATGGCTGTCTTTCTGGCACTGATTCTGTTGCCTGTGATTAAAAGAAGGGGCTCTACTCTGCCAGCTGTGTGGATGGGGCACAGGGGATGAACCCCACGGGTAATCTTTGGGTAAACTTGGAAGAGGATTATCAAAGATGGACTAACGTTATAACGTTGATCACAGGGGCTGGGTATCTGTGCATTCCATTTCTACCTGTAAGTACCTGGGAACACTTCAGAATCAAGCTTTCAGCCCAGCCCACAGCCTGTACTATTCTGGGGTGGAAGGTATCACCATCAAAGGCAAAAAAGGACCATGCTAATAACGTCGACAATACTAAGGCAGCTAATCCAATTTCTAGGAAGACCAAATCCATCCAAATTATTTCCAGTATCCTCTCCCTTGCTTCCACAAATAATCAAGTGCTGAAAAAGGGACAGAGAAACCATGACTATGCAGACCAATGCTACCCGAAGACAGCAAGGAAGATGAGAGGGGAGGGCGGGTTTCCTTCTCTGCAGCTTTAGATTGTACCAAAAAAAAAAAAAAAAAAAAAAAAAAGGATTTTTTTTTGGTACAGAATTATTTAGGAGTACCAGTTTCTTTTTCAGTTCTGAAACAAGTTATGAGGGCCAGACTTTATTACTCAGTGGAGTTCTAGAGTCTCTGTCTATGAAGTTAGGACAAGCCAGGAAGACTTTAGCCAAGGGATAAGTGTAAAAGGCTTCCCATCCATAATTCACATTCACTTTCAAACTGCACTTAAGAAAGGAAAAGGATATCAGCATTAACATTCACACACAAGCAGCAAGGCATGCTGGTCTTGTCCAAGCAGCGCCAGTGTGAACCGAAGAGTTGGTCTACACGTCCAAAGCAGGTGCACAAGTTCGTTTGCCTACACAGGGGTTTCAGCCTGTCTTTCAGGTTCTACACTGGAAAGTAGATTTTAGTAAGAGACTACCCTATCGTGGGGACACTTCCAGTTTCTTTCTACTATTCCTGTGTGTTGAGACTTTCTTTGTTTCTCTTTTCTTTTTTAAAAGGTCAAACTTTACATTCATTCTAGCCCAGTTGGGGATTAGTGATAATCAATTCCCACTGAAATCATGCAGAGATAGTAAGTGGGGTTTACCTTCTCTGGAAATGAACTTCTACTTACCTGATTATTTCTTCTACAATGAACTGGTAAATGACCCCCAGAGCTGAGAAATGTGAACAATTCAAGTTTCTCAGACCACTTAACTTCATTCTCATTTCCTCAGCATAGAGGGGACAACTTGGAGAACAACCTCCACTGAGCTAATAGAGGGGTCCACCCCTGAGCTCAGTAGAATGGGTGGCCAAGCTTCCCAACTGGCTTAGGAAGAAACAGCTGAACTTAGGAAGAGGAGTAAAATTCTGGGTGCCAATGAATATTCAACAGTACTCACTTTTATCCCCCCTCAACTCTGGGGACCAAATCCAAGGCCTCACCCACACTAGTCTAGTATTCTACACTGAACCACAATCCCTGATCCCATCTTGGAATAGCAGCATATAACTGAAAAGCTAGGAAAGTTATGGCTATCAGACAATTTTTGAAGCAGCTTGAAACCCAGGCCTCTTTCATGTCTGACCTGACAGCCTCCTTTTATCTTCATCTGCAATAAAATCCATTCAAAATACTATTAATAGTCAACACAACAGACAAGGAATTCATAGTGGTAACTAGAAAATAATCCTCTGTACAATGACAGTGGTTGGAAAGGGAATTATACAGAGAAAATATTCTCTGACTCTTGAGACTGAAATAAAGCAGGAAAGGAAAACTACACACACATGATCTACCTCTCCACAAAACATTTAGTGGGTACATTTTAGACAGAGGACACCTCACAAACCAGAGGGTGGAGTGAATGTGCCTACTCTTCCTCTCCTGCTGCTGAACTCATGGTGGCCTGGCTGCAGGTCACTTACAAGGGCACCCATTGCTGTTTATATAGCAGCTGATTAAAAAGGGGCTTTCCACAACTCAGCTGTGTGGTTAGAAATACCAAGAGCCTGGTTGTGGAACTAAAAGGCTGTACTGTGGCTCAGAGCCCCAGGGTGTGCCCTGGCCACCCCCTCTGGAGACCCTTGTGTGCTCAAGAGACAAGCTGGTGCGCAGCTCAAGTACTCCCAGGCCAGTGTGGCCCACTAGTAAGGAGGTGCAGAGCTGCCCCCCACATGATTAGGTGAGCCCTGTCCTTATGGGCTTCACTGGCTTGTCACTCACTGACTGTCATAGTTTCTTGGCTGGGGATGATGGAGAGCAGAATCAGGTCAGGAAGAGGAAGAGAAGGGAAGAGAAGAGAAGGAAGAAGGCAGCTTCTGTCCTACTAGTACACCCTGTATGCCAAACTTCACCCTGAAACCCGCTCTCTAGCGGCCTTGCCTTTCTGCACTACTGAGCCTGGAAAGCAGAAGGAAGGGCCTGCAGTGCAAGGTTGAGATGCTTACACTCATATCTGGTATTTACTGGTCTAAATGGAAAATAAGCTTTCAAAACTCCTGGCCATCTATTAAGGTAGTTATGGGTACCTAGGTGCTCATGGGCTCTGATGAGGAGACAGAGGTGTGAGCTATGGTGCTGAGTGCAGCAGGCACCAGGCTCTGGCCCTTACAAGCCTTTCTGCAGGCCAAGCTTTGCCAGTGATTGGAGATGAAGCACAATGCTTTTATTACACATCTAATTGTTAATGAGAGGAAATGCAATCAGCAGCTCCTTTCCACACTCTACATGGAATCGAGGAGACTGCTGAGTCCAGAAGAGACACAGCCACTGCTACGGCCCAGGACACTCCTGCCTCTCCTGCCCCCAGGCAGGGGGAGGGGAGAGAAGAACGGTGAGTGTGAGGAGAGTGTTATTATGTTCACGCGTATCCACCATCACAGGGTCACTTGCAGCAAAAGACTGTTTGGTATTGAAACTTGGCATACTTAATTCTTCCAAGTGTCATATCTTCTAGGTATCCACCTCATTCTAGCTGAGGACACTCTCTTCACACACTTTCTTGGGTTGAAGAGACAGTGTTGGGGAAGGAGGGAGGAGGGACCGACATACAGATAGCGGAGGGAGGCAGCATACGCAGGTCTTCCAGTGTGTGTGTATTCCTCTCTCCTCTCTCCCCCAGAGGATGTGCAGGCAGTTGTCTCCTCCCATGCAGTGGCCAGGTGCTGACACTCCTGCAGTGAGAGGGTCACCAGGCACTGTCTGCATGGAAGCTGCATCCCTTCCTCTAGAAGAGAGCCACATGGGAAACTAGTTCTTTTGCAAAGCAAGAGAAAGATTCTGGCAAAACACTAAATATATTTATAAGTCATCTTTGTCTGGAACCCAATGGTAGGGAAACAGGTGCAGAGGGGAGGGGGAGGAGATGGGAAAGAAGGCTTAAAAGTTCCAATCATTCATTCACACAAGATAGAAGACATCTTCTGATAGCAGCACTGAAGCAGCGGTTATGCCGAGCAGACTGTCCTGGTCGGCTGCCGACCAACTGTGTCCCAACAGGAATCTCAAAGCCCTGCTCCTCACTGGTCTGGGGAATCCAAGTAGGAGTTTGATTGTTGCTGTTGTTGCTCGCTCTGGTCTTGGCAGATACGTTAAATACTGCAACTTTAATGAGTCCTGTGTGAAAACACAGTAAGTCATTAGCCCCTTTCCCTTCATTTCTCACTTGCTCGAAGACAAATCATCTGAGTAGTTGTTGGTGAGAATGATGGGGGGGGGGTGTCCTTTTTCAGGGCTGCTTTGCCTGAGCAGTACAGCAGCTTCTGTCAGAGGCTCCTTGGCTTAACTGGGGACTTTAAGGGTAGGGCTGGCTGATGCTGGGCTCTGGACAGACAGACAGACAGACAGACTCTGATGTCCTAAGGTTAAGAGTGACCAATGCCTGTTGTAGTATCAAGCTGGAATAGCAGCAGAGGCAGGGATACCGCGGCATCACTAACACAAGTGGAGGAGTTGGGGAGGCTGCCTGTGGCCTGGCTCAAGGAACTGTGCACGTGAGCACTAGAAATGTTCCCAGTACTTTCAGAGAAGATGTGTGGCCTAGAGATTAAGGCAGAAGGTGAGAGACTGGAGATATAAATTGGAAAGTCATCTATATCGAGGTAAGAGATAAACCTTGGGAAAAGATAAGACAGCCCAGGAAGGGAGCTTAGATGAGTTAAAAATGTCTGGGACAGAGTCTCAGGAGATGTCAGTTTCAGGAGTGAGAGGAGGAAACAGACATAAACATTAAGCTAGAGAATAAAAAGGAGGACTAGGGGCTCAGTTCAGTGGTTGAACATGTGCTTCATATAAGCTAGGCCCTGAATTTAACAGCCAGTACTTCCCGCTCCTCAGAATAACAAAATGCCACTAAAGCGAAGACGACTGTCAAAAAGAACAGATAGGTACGTGATGAGTATATTATCAATAACAATGACCGCTTTTTACTAAGGACTTACAATGTGCTAGTCACAAAGAACTCTGCAAACGGTATCATCATGCAGTCCTCACAGAGCCTTGTGAGGTAAGTTCTACACCCCTCATTTCACTTACCAGGAAATGAAGGTCTGTGAACTTACTTGCTCAAGGGCATACAGCCAGTGTGATTTTGGTGAGGAGGTTGAGGAAAGATGAACCAACTGTGTCCTCTGTAAGAGCACAGGCAGTGAGGAAGCCCAGCTAGGCAGGAGCTCCCTTTAGGAGGAATGCTACCAAGAGGTGCTGAGGCATAGTGAATGTGTTCTACTGTAAGAACTGAGGCAGGTGTGAGAAACGAGAAATCATGATGGCAGTGTTCTCTAGTAGCTAGTGGTGCCAAATTTTCCCCAAACTCTTGATAACAGTGTATTTGAACAAATGAGGACACTAGGCATGGTCTGAATACACCCTTGATTTAAGACTTGGGTATTTTAGGATTTGTCCTGCCTCAGGAAGGTGCTAGAAACTTAAGGGGAAGGATTCATAAAGTTCTTACCAACTTCAGAACTACTGCTGAGGTAAAACAGGTATGCTCTTTTGTGGATTGGGGTTGAGGATGTAAAAGCTACCTTTTAAACACAATGACACGGCACACTTGTGAGACGTCAGCGGGAAATTTCACCAAGATACAGTTAGATTGATAGTTACATGCTAGACTATCTGCTGGATAGGAAGGGTCTGCATTGTATGACCTAACTATACAATTCACATTCTGGGTCATTACCAGAACCCTCTAGAACTGAGACCCTGGTGAAAACAGTGTCCACTATGGTAGTCTCTGTCTAGCCTCACACTGCTTCTCTGCTTTACAGGGCTTAGTGAGCATGAGAAACCTCTGGAGCTGGCAGCACCTCACAGCCATTAGTCCTCCTCTTCCCCACAGTGCCAAGTACACAATTCTTTTCATACCTGGGCAAGTATGAGGTGAGTGTTGGGTTATTTATCTGGAGATGTAGGTGTAGGTTCGAGAAGGGGAGCGAGGAGGTTCAGCATGGGCAGCTGGATCATTTAGGAAGTCCCAGATGAGGATTGTGTCATCATGGGAACTACTGACAATCTGGAATTCATCAAACTGCAATCGGAAAACTCTTCCAGAATGCTCCTAAAGAAGGAGAAACACAAAGTAAGAATGTGAACCACTCACTATCAAAAGGACACTAATTTAGCATCATGTCCTATAGAGCCTATAGAAAACCATAGTGCTGGAATTTTATCTTTCACATGTAGCAGCTGTTTCAAAAACAAGGAGACGAAATAATTTCGCTAAAGGCAGAATGGCACAGTCAAATATTGGGCCCTTCATTTCTTAAATAAACAAAGTGGTATTATTTAGGCCAAATGGTCAATAAGATGCTGGTTTCTTGGGCTGAGGCTAGAGCAGCGTATTCCTTGGTACCTCCCTGGCCTTATCCTTTTCCTGTATCTCTAGATTCCTTTGGCAACCAGAGGCCAAGGTGCTGAACAATAAGAAGTGATATGCTGGTATATGTTTACCATTCAAATTTCCCAAGTTTGCAAAACCATTTATAGATTTTCATGGTACACAAAGTCCTCTTATGACCAACTCTGAAGCTACTCCTGTGCAACCAAGCACCGGGCAAGATTCTAACAGCTGGCTCTCATAAAGGCATGAGCCTGGTCTAGACACATCAGCAGTACCCACTGCCTAGATCAAGTTGCAGAACATTTCTAGTATCCTTGAAAGTACTGTCTTATCTTTTACTAGTCAATATGACCATCACTCAATGCTATTACTGTTAGTTTTTGCCTATTCTTAAAGTTCATATAATTATACCAGTACACAATATATTCTCTTGTGCCTGGCTTTTTTTTACTTGACATTATAATATTCCTTTCTATTGCTACATGTAAAAACAGTAATTCATTTTTTGGTTAATGGTACTGTTGTCAGATATATGGGCTACTTACTTCCAGTTTGGGGCTATTATACATGAAGCTGCTAAGCTGGGTGTGACAGCACACCACTGTTATCCCAGTACTTGGGAGATTAAGGCAGAAGGATCACAAGTTTGAGGTCAGTCTAAATTACTCTGTGAGATCCTGTCTCCAAATGAATAAGTAAACAAAACATTATGTACATGTCATTTGATGAAAATATGCACTCATTTTCTCTGCCTCAGCTCAAGTGCTAGGATTACAGATGTGCCACCTTACTCAGCTTCAACCTTAAAGAAATGGCTCAGTGATTAAAGGCACTTCCTTGCAAAGCCTGATGGCCTGGGTTCAATTCCCCAGAACCCATGTAAAGCTAGACAAACAAAGTGGCACATGCATCTGGAGTATGTTTGCAGTGGCTAGAGGCCCTGCCGAATCCATTTTCTCTCTCTCATCGCTCTCTGCTTGCAAATAAATATATTTCTTTAAAAAAAGAAAAAAAAATGGTTGGGGGAGGGGGGCATCGGGGAATTGGAGATAACAACTCATTGTTTGCCCATTAAATAATGTAACTCATTATGGACAATAAAAAAAAAATAGTGCTTACAGACCACACACAGCTCAGTCTTCCTCTTTGATCCACTAAGAATTTCTCTTAATCTCAAATAGGAAAATACAAAACCATATATCAAAATCAAGTTGGATAATTAGTGACAAAAAGTAAATCTTAATGGCACCCACAGGAAAATAATGTATTACACACAGCCCCCAGAATTTAGAGCTCTCTCTTTTTTTTTTTTTTTTGGTTTTTCAAGGTAGGGTCTCACTCTAGCCCAGGCTGACCTGGAATTCACTGTGTAGGCTCAGAGTGGCCTCGAACTCATGGTGATCCTCCTACCTCTGCCTCCCGAGTGCTAGGATTAAAGGAGTGCACCACCACGCCCAGCAAATTTAGAGTTCTTTAGCCAGAAAAAAAAAAAACAAAAAAAACAAAAAACGTTTTAAATGAAGGTAGGAACAGATGACACTGAAACAAAATAAAGACTAATTGAGAGGGGGAAGAGATATGAGGAAAGGTGGGAGAGAATAACGGTTTATTTTTTATAATTATAGAAGCTATCAATAAAAATGAAGTTAAGGGCTGGAGATATGGCTCAGGGGTTAAGGTACTTACTTGCCTGCAAAACCTAACCACCCAAGTGCAATTTCCCAGTACTTATGTAAAGCCAGATGCACAAAGTGTCACATGCGTCTGAAATTTATTTGCAGCGGCTAAAAGCTCTGGTACACCTATTCTCCCTCTCCTTGATGCACACCTTTAATCCCAGCACTCGGGGGACAGAGGTAGGAGGATTGCCCTGAGTTCGAGGCCATCCTGAGACTACATAATGAATTCCAGGTCAGCCTGGGCTAGAGTGAGACCCTACCTCGAAAAACAAAACAAAATTTAAAAAATGAAGGTGAAATAGTGTCTTTTCAAGACAAGTTATACAGGTGAAGCTATTTGTCACCAGTATACCTAAATATGAAATGTTAAGGGAAGTTCTTTAAGCAGAAGGAAAATGGTAGTCCAATATGCAAACCTGGATTTATACAAAGGAATGAATGGTAATAGCAAAGGCAAATGCATGAGCAAAACTACTCAAAAAACAAACAAAAAGAGTTTAAGGAAGCTGGGCATGGTGGTGCACGCCTTTAATCCCAGCACTCAGGAGGCAGAGGTAGGAGGATCACCATGAGTTCAAGGCCACCCTGAGACTACATAGTAAATTCCAGGTCAGCCTGGGCTAGAGTGAGACCCTATCTTGAAAAACAACAACAACCCCCCCCCAAAAAAAAAACAAAAACAAAAACAAAAAAGAGTTTAAGGAAAGATAACAATGTATTAGAGGGATTCTTTTTTCTTTTTTTTCTTTTTTTAGAGGGATTCTAACATATATGGAAATATAATTTATGGCAATAATAGACCAAAGGATGGGAGGGAGAATGGAAATACAGTGTTCTAAGTTTCCTACATTATACATGGAGTGGTAAAATACCATTTAATAGTCTGCCATAATTACATATGCTCATTGTAAAACCCTACAGGGGGTCGGGGATAGCACACCAGCAACCTCTCAATCAGGAGGCAGAGGCAGAGGCAGAGGCAGAGGCAGAGGCAGAGGCAGAGGCAGAGGCAGAGGCAGAGGCAGAGGCAGAGGCAGGAGGCTCACAAGTTTGAAGCCAACCTAGACTATATGCTCAATCCTTGCCTATAAGAAAAAAAAACCAAAATAAGTTTAGATTGTAAACCCTAGATCCCTCACCCCAATTAGATTTATTAATCCAAAATTGGAGAAGAAATAGAATTCTCAACTAGAGCTCCTCCTAAAAGGGAAGGATATGGAAAAAACAAAGAACACAAGGGAAAAATAGTAACATGATAGATTAAAATCCAATGATATCAAAACTATACTAAACATAAATGTTCTAAACAAATCCTGAAAGGGAGGGATGTGTCAGATTGCATAAAGAAAAAAATTTCCTCCCAAAAGCAAACTATAAGTTGAATGTGAGAAATTAATTTCAAAGATGAAAACACAGGTATGATAAAAGCAAGGATACAAACAAGATATGCCATAAAACAATAATACTGAACAGCAGGATGTTTGTATATGATGATAGCAAAGTTTTTATTCCTGAAAACAAAAGACTATTATAGACATTAAAGACAGACACATCATAACGTTAAAAAGGTCACTGCTAAGGCATAAGAATCATAATGTAGATGTTTCTAGTAATGTAACATAAAAATATGTGAAGCAAGCTGTCAGAGGTGAAATGAGAAATAGATAAATCTAGAATTATCGTGAGAGACATCAAAATTCCTCTCTGAATACTTGTTAAGACAAACAGATCAATAAGCACTTATGAGACCTAAATATTATAACCAAGTTATTCAACTGACACTTTGGGGGCTGTAGCTAAAGCAGTGGTTAGAGTTATACACACATTTGTTGTTTCAAATGTTTACATTAAAAAGAAAGGTTCAAGCCGGGCACTTACCTTTAATCCCAGCACTCCAGAGTCTGGGGTAGGAGGATCTCCATGAGTTTGAGGGCAGCCTGAGACTACATAGTGAATTCCATGTCAGTCTAGGCTAGAGTGAGATCCTTGAGAAACCAATAATAAAATAACAATAATAAAAAGAAAGGTTCAAACCAGGTGTGGTATCACATATCTTTAATCCCAGCCCTTGGGAGGCTGAGGTAGAAGTGTGAGTTCAAGGCCAGCTTGGGGCTACAGACTAAGTTCAGGTCAGCTGAAGCTAGAATGAGATACTACTACCTGGAACCACCCCCCCTCCTCCCAAAAAGAGAAAAGTCCAAAATCTGTCATCTACTTTTCCAGTTTAAGAAGACATGAAAGTCTGAACCTAAAGACATTAAATTTATTAAATAAAATGGGTTGGTAATTACAACTTTCCACTCTTCTCTCCCACCACCCCAGGAAGGGTCTCACTCTAGCCCAGACTATCCTGGAATTCACTCTGTAGTCCTAGGCTGGCCTTGAACTCAAAGTGACCCTCCTATACCTGCCTCCAGAGTACAGGGATTAAAGGCATGAACTACCACACCAACTCTGTTGTTTTTTGCAGCAGGGTCTCACTCTAGCCTAGGCTGACCTGAACTTAACTCGCCCAGGCTGGCCTTGGACTCATGATGATCCTCCTACCTTAGCCTCCCGAGTGCTGGAACTGAAGGCTTGAGCCACCATACACAGCTTAAAAATATTATCACTTCAAGGTAAACTGTTTCAGAAAGGAGAGGAAGAAGCTGGGCTTGGTGGTGCATGCCTGTAATCTGAGCATTTGGGAAATGGAGGCAGGAGGATCACAATCCAAGATAATCCTTGGTTAGATAGTCAGTTTAAGGCCGACTTGGGCTGCATTAAGACCCTGTCTCAGAAACTCAAAAACAAAATAAAACAGTCCTGGAGAGATTGCTCAGTGGTTAAAGGCACTTGCTTGCACAGCCTGACATCCCAGGTTTTATTCCACAATACCACAGAAAGCCAGATGCACAAAATGGCACGTGTCTAGAGGTCATTTAAAGTGGTAGGAGGCCCTGGAACACCATCCTCTGTCTCTTTCTCAAATACATATTTCTAAAAAATAAGTAAAAACACCAAAACCAAAACAAAGCAAAAAAATTACCAAAAAATGGCAGCTATGATGGCAACACCTCTAATCCCAGCTTCTTGGGAGGCTGAGCCAGGGCCTGTCTGGGCAACTTAGGACCTAGCTCAAAAGTGAGAACAAAAAAAAAAAAAAAAAAAAAAAAAAAAAAAAAAAAAAAAAAAAAAAAAAAAAAAAAAAAAAAAAAAAAAAAAAAAAAAAAAAAAAAAAAAAAAAAAAAAAAAAAAAAAAAAAAAAAAAAAAAAAAAAAAAAAAAAAAAAAAAAAAAAAAGGTGGTATGGTAGATACAGCTCAGTGGGTTCAAGCCCCAGTATTCCAAAAAGCAAACAAAAAGACCTAAGTCAAAAGCCATAATAATTAGGGCAGAATTACATTAGATCACAATAGACAAAAAGATCAATAGAACAGAGTTCAGATATAAATACACACATATACTGCCAATTCTTTATATATATATATATATATATATATATATATATATATATATATATATATATATTTTTACACCTGAAATTCTTTATAGTGTGTTCAATTAAAGAATAAGCAAATACAGCTAAGTGAATTTAAAAGAAATCACAGTACTTATTAGTGTAATTTGCAAAAGAGGGAAAGTCTTGGGCCCACTCCTTGGAAATAAATATTGAGTAACCATAAAAATATTCAGCCATTCTTCAGTTATTCAGGAAGTTATTTCGTACATGGTCCCACACAGAGCATCAGAGTTCCTCTTTGAAGTATCCCAACTTTGCCAGTGACATCTCTTTTCTTAACTGCATAACTTCCCAAAACATCTGATCAACATCCTGCTGTTTCACAAGTCCCTGCTGAATATATCGAATGTATGTAAAAAAGTTACATACTGACGTGATCCTATATCTGCAAAAAGGAGAAATATAGTAATAGTTGCTCGAGTCCCCTAGTTTAATTCTGTGTTTACAGGATTTACTCTGGCCAGTAAGAGCACATTTTTTTGGTCCTCCACATTCAACTGCCGAAGCTTTCACAAATCGAATAGGTTGTAAGCCCACTGGCTCAATGCTTAGAGTATTGTTTCCCACAGCCTCCAAGACAGCTGAAGCCAACTCACTTTTTGAGAATGTTAAGCATGGAAAGATATCTTCCTGATAGATTTTGTCCAAGAAAGGGCATGTTCTGTCCATTGTGGGTTCATCCTTCCAAGATCTGAATTCATGATACAGAGATAAATCAGCCTCTTTGCAGTCTTTCACGATTGGCTGTATCACATCGAGGTCCTGGTGACTGCCGGTCATAGCGCTGCTTGTACTTTTATTTCGTGTATGCCCCCTTTTAAAAGGTGTCTTTCCACCTGGCAGAGGCTCTTGGGTAGGTGACGTCGGAGAACTGGACAATACAAGGGTCTTCAATGCAGCCACTTCAGCCTGAAGTATGTCAATTTTCCCCTGTGCTTCTTTCAGCTGTTTTTCTGCTGTCGCCTGCTTCACATTTGCTTCTCTCACCATCTTATGAGCTTCCTCAAATAAACTAGCTGTAAGCTCTTCCAATTCCTGTCCAAGTTGATCTCGCACTTTTGAAAGTCTCTCACATTCTTCATCTTTTAACTTCAGTTCCTGCCAAGCCTGACAGCCTGGGTTCGATTCCCCACATAAAGCCAGATACACAAAGTGGTGAATGCATCTGGAGTTCGTATACAGTGGCAGGAGGCCATGGCATCATGCCCATATATATACATTCATTCTCATTTTCATTTTCTCTCTTTCTCTCTCTCTTTCACTCTCCCTCTGAGCTTTTGCGAGTTCTTCTTTTAATCTTTCATAGCCCTTTTCTCTAACTTCCAGTACAGATGGACTTCGTAAACGGGACAAACTATCTGTACTCAACCCAAAAATATCATCACTGCCAGTGCAAGCCTCTGTGACAGTAGCACCCTGCAAAAACTCCCTCTCAGCATTACAGGTGTCCTTCCTTGTACTTAATTTTGTTAACCCAGCTGTGGCTCCAGAGGTAACACAAGATGCTGGGTCTGTAACATGAATGCTGATACCAGCTATTTCTGCACAGTTCAAACGTCTAGGGGACGAATACACAGGCTGTGTAGGAAGATCGGAAACATCTAACGCATTAGCTTGAATAGGAACAGAGCATAAAGATGAAGGATGTGGCCGGTAGATGACACTTGGTGAGGTAGTCTGCTCTTGGGATCCTGAGTCACAGACACCAAGAAGGTCTGGAGAAGTAGGCGAAGCAAGGTTTACTTCATGGAAGCCTTCCAAGGGGTCATTAGCCATAGCAATGGCCTCATCATAAGATAACCTAAGCTGACCGAGCCACCGCGGCGGCCCCGGGGCGCCCGCCCGGCCGCCAGCAGCGCGTCCGAGACACCAACGAGGGCGGCGGGCTGACGCCGCTCCACTCCTCCGCGGCGGGCGGGCGCACTGCGCTGGGAGCCGCCGCCGAGCCTATATATATATATATTTTTAATAATATTTTTAAATTCATTTTTCAAGGAGAGAGAGAGAGAGAGAGAGAGAGAGAGAGAGAGAGAGAGAGAGAGAGAGAGAGAGAGAGAGAGAGAGAGAGAGAGAGAGAGAGCGAGCGTGAGCGCACCAGGGCCACCACCTTGTGGGTCTGGCTTATGTGGGTCCTGGGGAATTGAACCCGGGGCCTTAGGCACTGGAGGCAAGTGCCTTAACCGCTGAGCCATCTTTCCAGCCCCAATTCTTTTTTTAAAAAAGCATTAAGTGTACACAAATTCAAATAGGATTTTCCCCAAATATTTTATTTGAGAGAGTGAGAAAGAGGCAGAGAGAGAGAGAGAGAGAGAGAGAGAGAATGGGCACACCAGGGCCTCTAGCCCATGCAAACAAACACCAGATGTATGCTCTACCTTGTGCATCTGGCTTTATGTGGGTACTGGGGAATCAAATTCTGGTCCTTTCGCTTTGTAGGAAAGCGTCTCAATTGCTGAGCCATCTCTCCAGCCTTCATTTAAAAAAAAAAAGACCCTGAGCTAATCATAGAGAAGCTGAACACTCTGCTGTCATTTCTTTTCAGCACTATGGTGTCTTTTGAGTTATCCCAGTGGTCACCACCATGTGAAAAAGAGAATCTTCTCTAGCCAAAAGTGAGAGCAGCATTAGCATATAGGTATTCACATTAAAAAAAAAGTGCTTATAAGGTGGACATAATATATGCATTTAGCCAGACAGCAGCAGGCATTACTCCCCTAGGGCTCATGACCTCTCCCACCATATGTGCCATGGTTTGATCCAGGTGTCCCCCACAAACAAATGAATGTATTCTCAGTGATCGATCCTCAGCTAATGGCAGTTTGGGAATTATAACCTCGCTAGAGCTGTGTTGTTGGGGGCGGGCTTATGGGGGTTATAAGCCAGCTTCCCCTTGTCAGTATTTGGCACACCTTCCTGCCGCTGTTTCCAGTGCTGTGGCAGAGGTGATGTCCACCCCTCTGCTCATGCCATCATTTTCCCTGCCAGGATGGCGTCTCCCCTTGTGTCCGTAAGCCATATAAACCCATTCCTCCACAAGCCGCTTTTGCTTGGGTTCTTTCTGCACAGCAACTAGAAAGCTGATCGCAACAAAATGCTTTTGACTAGGTCTTCAGTACCAGGCATGTCTTCCCTCCTGTGGAGTGGGCCTCCAGTCCAATTAGAGAACAATTAGTTTCCCTCACAGTATATGTGCCACTATTGCCCCAGTTGGCTCATTTGGCCTGGCTGGCCAGTCTTAAGACTTGCAAGGTCCACTGCTGTTCACCCTCATTGATGACTTCTCTTCTCCATAGGGCTGCATGCAGCCATAATGATTTCTGTCACTTTTGATATCTCTTGATTTATAGTGCCTTTTTGTCTACCTTGGGGGAAGGGTCTCAGTCTCAAGCTGACCAGGAACCCATTATAGACCAGGAATCTCAGTGTCCCAGTAGATAGGATTAGGGTGTGAGTTAATAAACATCCTTAGGAACTTTGGCTTTGTTAGATTACTTGTTTAATCCCCACTCTTGCCTAAATACTCTGTGCTGGTCTTGATTATGTGTATATATGGCCCAGTTGAATATTAGAACTCTCCTGTATTTTGCTCCACCCAGCCAACTAGAATATTTGCATAGCAGGCAAATACAACACCTTGGGTCACATCTATTGTCACTCTGGGAGTAATATAAGAGATACCTGGCACCTTGGGCCCTACCCTGAAGATATGTAACTTCTGATCTACAAATCTAAGAATATAGGAGATAATTATAAAACCCAAGCATTGAATTAACTCAATATGCAAAAATCTCTACATAATAATTGTCATGGTTTGATACAGGTGTCCCCCACAAACAATTGAATGTGTTCTGATAGATCGATCCTCAGCTGATGGCAGTTTGGGTTTTACAACCTCGATGAAGTTGTGTTGTCGGGGGCAGGCTTATGGGGTTATAAGCCAGCTTCCCCTTGCCAGTGTTTGGCACACCTTCCTGCCGCTGTTTGCAGTGCTGTGGCAGAGGTGATGTCCAGCCCTCTGCTCATGCCATTGTTTTCCCTGCCTGGATGGAGTCTCCCCTCGAGTCCGTAAGCCAAATAAACCCATTCCTCCACAAGCCACTTTTGTTTGGGTTCTCTCTGTGCAGCAACTAGAAAGCTGACTGCAACAATAATAAAAGAAACTCACAAAATCAAAGCAATATAATTCTGCCAAAAATTATAAATCCATCAGAAATGACCTCCAGTAAGACAGACTTAGATGAAATGCTTGAGCAAGAATTCAAAAGAATGATTTATAACTATGTTCAAAGAAATCAAAGAAGAAGCCAAAGAAATTAAGGAAGACAACAAACTTTTGAAAGAGAACACAGGAAACCAACTGAAATTAGGAGGTTGATATAAGAGTAAGGAACTAGAAATAGTGAAGAAATACCAGTCAGAAATACTGAAATGAAAAACACAATAAGATAAATACAAAACTCTGTAGAAAGTCTCACTAACAGACTGGATCAAGGAGAGGACAGCATATCTAAACTGGAAGACAAGGTGGCAGATCTAGAACAGTCCAACAAAGAGAAAGACAACTAATAGGAAGGTATGAATGGAAATTTCAAAACAATGGGAGACTTTGGGATACTATGAAGAGATCAAACGTAAGAATTCAGGGTATAATAGGAAAAGAATTTCACTCTGAGGTCATAGTAGGTATTTTCAACAAAGCCACAGGAAAAAATTTCACCCAAATAGGGAAAGTGATGCCAATGCAGATGCAGGAAGCATTTAGAATACCAAACAGATAACCAGGAAAGAACCTCTCCTCACCATGTTAAAAATAACTACTGAACACACAGACCAAAGAAAATATGTTGAAAGCAATAAGAGAGAAGCATCAAGTAACCTACAAAGGAAAACCCAGCTGTTAAGCAGATACTAAACACAAACTTTAAAAGCTAGAAGGGCTTGGAGTGATGTATTCCAAGTTCTGAAAGAAAACAACTGTCAGCCAAGATTATTATATCTGGCAAAGCTCTCCATTGCAACTAAAGCAGAAATAAGAATTTTCTACAACAAAGACAAGCTAAAGGAATGTATATCTACAAAGTGAGCTCTACAAAAAACTACTTAAAGGGATCCTTCAGACTAAAGAGAAAGAAAAACCCATACATGAGAAAACAGGAAAAAATAAAACCATATTCAAATAATAGGTAATACAAGAATGTAAAGGAAAAACAGGACAAACTACAAAAGCAAGAAATGGCAAGAATAAATACACACCTTTCAATAATAACTCTTAACATTAATGGCCTCAATGGTTGACCAAAAGACACAGACCTGCAGACTGGATTAAAAGGCAGGATACTTCTGTTTGTTACTTGCAAGAAACACACCTCTCCATAAAAGACAGATACTTTCTTAGGGTGAAAGGATGGAAATGGTATTTCAAGCAAATGGGCCTAGGAAACAAAGTAGGTGTTGCTATCCTAATATTAGACAGGATAGACTTCAAACCAATAGTAGTTAGGAAAGATAAAGAAGGTCATTAGCCGGGTGTGGTGGCTAATCCCAGCACTCGGGAGGCAGAGGTAGGAGGATTGCTGTGAGTTCAAGACCACCCTGAGACTACATAGTGAATTCCAGGTCAGCCTGGACTAGGGCGAGACCCTACCTAGAAACAAACAAACAAACAAACAAGCAAAGAAAAAAAAAATAAAAAGAAGGTCATTATACCTTTAATCCCAGCACTTGGGAGGCAGAGGTAGGAGGATTGCTGTGAGTTCAAGGCCACCCTGAGACTACATAGTGAATTCCAAGTCAGTCTGGGCTAGAGCGACCCTACCTCGAAAAACCAAAAAACAATAAAATAAAATAAAAATAAAAAAGTCATTAAACACTACTAGAATTAAGGTCACAGATAACACCAAGTACAATTGTAGTGGGAGACTTTAGCATCCCACTCTCACCAACTGACAGGACATCCTGGCAAAAAATAAACAGAGACACATCTGAACTAAATGACACTATAGATCAAATGGACCTAAATAGACATCTCCAGAACATTTTAACCAAATACTACAGAATATATATTGTTTTCAGCAGCACATGGAACATTCTCTAAAATAGCCCACATATTAGAACACAAAGGAAATCTTAACAAATACAGGAAGACTGAAATAATTCCTTGTATTCTATTTGATCAAAATGGGATTAAATTAGCCAGGCGTGGTGGCGCACGCCTTTAATCCCAGCACTCGGGAGGCAGAGGTAGGAGGATCACCATGAGTTCAAGGCCACCCTGAGACTACATAGTGAATTCCAGGTCAGCCTGGGCTAGAGTGAGACCTTAACTCGAAAAACAAACAAACAAACAAACAAAAAATATCATTCACCTTGACCAGGTAGGTTCTATCCCAGTGATGCAAGGATGGTTTAACATATGCAAATCAATAAATGTAATACACTATATAAGTGGACTGAAGAAAAAATATCACATGATCATCTCAATAGATACAGAAAAGGCATCTGACAAAAATCCAACATCCCTTCATGGTAAAAGTCCTAAAGAAACTGGGAAAAGAAGGAACATATCTGAACACAATTAAGGCCACTTATGACAACCTTACAGCATTATACTAAGTAGGGAAAAATTGAAGCATTTCCACTGAAATCAGGACCAAAACAAGGGTGTCTATTGTCAACATTTTTCTTTAATATAGTACTGGAAGTCAGCTATAGCAATAAGGCAAGAGACACAAATAAAAGGGATACAAATTTGAAAGGAAGAGATCAAATTAACATTATTTGCAGATGATATGATTCTTTACATAAGGGACCCTAAAGACTTCCAGCAAACTGGTAAGCAATAATACTACTAGCAATCATAGCATGTTACAAAATCAACACATAGAAATCAGTAGCCTTCCTATATGCTAACAACAAACAGACAGAGGGTGAAATCAGGGAAACAAACACTATAATGGTTAAGTTTTGTTGTCAACTTGACCTGTTTAATAATCTATAGTAATTGTGGGTGGATCTCTGAGGTGGCTTACAAGAAGGACTAACTAAAGGAGGAGAACCCTCCTCCAGAGTAAGCACTTTCTCCAGAGTGGGTGGCCCTCTCAGTATGGGGCAGTATGTAAGGAAGCTCAAGGGGAAGGAAATCTCTTCTCTTCCTTTCCCCCACCTGCTTGCTGGTGTGTGTGTGTCTGTGTGGTGTTGGTGATGGCTTCTCTCCCCTCCCCTCTGTATCTCTCTCTGTTTGGACCTGTGAAAGGGGCCAGCCTCTTTCACCATTATGGAACTTCCCCTGGATCTGTACCTTCAAGAAATCCCTTCCTCCCATAACTGTGCCTGGTTTGGAGGTTCATCCCAGTGGCATGTGGGTGACTAGGATATACTCCCATTCATAATTGTCTAAAGAAAAAAAAAAGTACCCTGGAATAAACCTAACTAAGGAAGTGACAGGTCTCTACAATAAAAACTTTAAAACACTCAAGAAAGAAATTGCGAAGATACTAGAAAATGAAAAGACATCCCATGTTCTTGGGTTAGAAGAATCAATATTGTGAAAATGTCAATCCTACCAAAAGCAACCTACACATTTAATGCAATCCCCATCAAAATTCCAATGGCATTCTTCACTGAAATAGAAACAACAATCTTAAAATTCATTTGGAAACACAAAAAAACTTCAAATAGCCACAACAATTCTAAGCAACAAAAATAAAGTTGGTGGTATTACCATACCGATTTAAAGATATATTACAGAGACACTGTAACAAAACCAGTATGGTACTGGCACAAAAACAAACACATAGATCAATAGAACAGAATAGTGGACCCTAATGCAAACCCAGACAGTTATAGCCATCTGATTTTTGACAAAAATGCCAAAAATATTCACTGGAAAAAAGAACTTTTTTAGCAAATGGTGCTGGGAAAATTGTATATCTATATGTAGGATGAAAATAGATCCATATCTCTGTCCATGCACAAGAATAAAGTCCAAATGGATCAAAGATCTTAATATCAGACCTCTGAACTCTTAAACTGAAACTCTGAAACTGCTGGAGTAAAAAGTAGGGGAAACACTTCAACATATTGGCATAGGCTATGACTTTCTGAATATAACCTCAGTTACTCAGGAAGTGAAACCACTAATCAACCATTGGGACCTCATGAAATTAAAAAAGCTTTCTTACAACAAAGGACACTGTGAATAGAACAAAAAGGCAACCTACCAAATGGGAGAAAATCTTTGCCAGCTATACATTTGACAGGGAAATAATATCCAGGATATACAAAGAACTCAATAAGCTAAATAATAAGATATCAAACAACCCAATCAAAAATGGGCTATGGAATTGAGTAGAGAGTTCTCAAAAGTTTTAAAGAAATACAGATGGCCTATAAACATCTAAAAAAATGTTCCACCTCAGCCATCAAATTAAAACTACTTTGAGATTCCATCTCACTCCTGTCAGAATGGCCATCAAGAAAACAAATGACAATAAATGCTGGTGAGGATGTGGAAAAAGAAGAACCCTTCTACACTGTAGGTGAGAATATAAACTGGCACAGCCAATGTGGAAAACAGTGTGGAAGTTCCTGAGATAGCTGAAAATAGATTTACCATATGACCCAGCTATACCACTCCTTGGCATATATCCAAATGACTCTATTCACTACCCTAGAGATACTTGCTCATCCATGTTTATTGCAGATCTATTTATAATAGCTGGGAAATGGAACCAGCCTACCTGTCCCAACTGATGAATGGATAATTAATATGTGGTATATTTATACAATAAAGTTCTATCCAGCTGTAAAGAAAAATGAAACTATGAAATTTGCAGGGAAATGGATGGATCTGGAAAGGATTATACTAAGTGAGGTAACCCAGGCCTAGAAAGCCAAACACTGCATGTTCTCTCTCATATGTGGATCCTAGCTACAAATGTTTAGATTTGTACGTAAGTTGGAATAAAATTTAATAGTAGAGGCCAGTAATAAGGGACTATAAGGGAAGGAGGAGAAGGGAGA
The DNA here is from genome assembly GCA_004024765.1 of Zapus hudsonius. NCBI lineage: Eukaryota > Metazoa > Chordata > Mammalia > Rodentia > Dipodidae > Zapus > Zapus hudsonius. The sequence continues at coordinate 90,747 of PVHP010000613.1, forward strand.
CTTAAGGGGAGGATATTATATATGTAAGTAGATGAAAAGATTACTGGGGGTCCAATGGCCTAAGTGGGGTAAGGGGAGAGGATTGAGTAAAGGAAGGTTGGGAGGAAAGTTAGTAAAAATTTAAGAGGTTTAGAATAAGCCATATGGAAACCTACTTCTTTGGATAATGGCACATCCAGAAGCCATTGATTGTTAGTAGAAAAATTTTAGTGTCAGGGATGGGATACCTTCCAGTGAGCTGTTTGCCAGGGAGGTTCCTGAGGCCCTCAAAACATTACAGACCATTGCCAAGGCTCCAGAATGAGATGGTAAGACCCTATTGCTGAAGACTCCACATGATTGGACTGCAGGTCACTGAGAAATCAAATATGGGGCCAGAGACATGGCTCAGTGGTTAAAAGCAATGGCTTGCAAAGCCTGAGGGGCAGCTTCAGTTCCCCAGTACACACGTAAAGTTGGTGCAGAAAATGGCCCATGCATCTGGAATTAATTAGCACCAGCAGGAGGCTCTGGCATGCCATACTCACTCATTCTATTTCAAATAAAAAACCAAAAATATTTTTAAAAGTAAAATATGTGAAATGGTATTTGTAATAGGTAATAATGGAGTACCCAAGGGTGTATCAGTTAACGAATGAATAAAATGTGGTCTAATCACAAAATGGAATACAGATGGAATACCAATATATACACGTCTGGATGAACCCCAAATAATTCATTCTTAGTCAAAGAGATAGGCAGGGCTGGGGATGTGACTCAGTTGATAGAGTGCTTGCCTATTATACATGGAGTCCATATGGTACATGCCTGTAATCCTAACACTTGGGAGAAAGAGGTAGGAGAAGCAGAAGTTTAATATTATCCTTGGTTACATAGTGAATTCAAGGCCACTCACATAAAGTTGGATGGGCATATGTTTGCAGCAGCAAGAGACCCTAGTATGTGCACACATGGACGCACACACAGGTGCATGTACACACATACACACACTTAAAAAAAGGTAAATTTTACTAATCTATCTTAGGTTGGGCAGGATTTGCAATCTTCTTGCCTTAGCTTTCCAAGGTCTGGGATTATAGCACATGCCACATCAAGTACACATTTTGAGATATGTATTGCAGTAAACCATGCCTGTTCACTTATTTTTAGTTTTTTGGATTTTTGAGGCAGGGTCCCACTCTGAAGTCCTGGCTAGCCTTGAATTCATGACAATTCTCCTGTTTTAGCCTCCTGAAGTGCTGGGATTACAAGTGTGCAATGGCACACCCAGCTCAAAACTAACCAGACAGACAAGAAAATGTATCCTTTCCTTCCTTCAGAGATGAGACCTCCTGAATGTTGAATCAGAATTTAGCACACTGGATTTTGAAGACTTGCTCTCATCCTTTCCCTGAATTGTGCACCTTGGTTGAAGCAACATCTGTCAATCAGGGCCTTTGGCTAACACAGTAAAGAATTTTGTGCCTTTAAACTGGGTGTGGTGGTACAGGCCTATAATCCCAGTACTCAAAGTAAAGGCAGGAAGATAGCAAGTTTGAGGCTAGCCTGGTCTACGTAGGCCTTGCCACAAACAAAGGATTTAGTGCTTGGAAGGTGACATTACTCCTTTTGACTCACTGTTTTCCCCAAGTGCCAATATGTTAAGACATGGGGGTATACACCAGGAGGAAAGATGGGACTCAAGTGGTTGCAGGAGCTGTCCAATGAATGACATGCAGAACTAAGGGGTTGGCCAGGAGGTCCCCTCAGATTCCCAGGGTATGCTTTGCATGCACAGGTGTTCAGGCCTTAGATACTGGACAGATTCCAATTTGAGTAATTATATTCTCTCTCCCTTAGTACTGCCTGCTGTTTCTGGTGGATAAAGAATTCTTATTCACTTCCTGCACTACACGTTGAAGAGTTACTGTGCAGCTGTTAAACAGCTGCCACATTCCTCTCCATCTATAGTCTCTAAAGCACTTCTGGATGAAAGGCATTATTTTATTGTCATGTACTGGCTGCCTTCACACTTGCTAGTAGGTTTTGTGAGGTTCTAACTATCAAATAAAATCCAGATCTATATTCTACAGCACATTAATGTTCAATTTCTCCCCTTACCTGCTCTCCAACTCCTTTTAAATAATAAGGCTCTTACCACAAGTGTCCGTAGACAGAGAGTCCCTGCAGGAGCACGGGGGTCCAAAGCAGCCATAAGATCCCACACTTTAATTTTTCTAAAGATCAAAAAGGGAAACAAAGTCTCGGTTAAAAGCAAACTTAAGGGAGAACAAGAAAGAATAACCAAGACTCAGAAATAAATATGGAGGGTGAATATAGTCTATTTCATAAATCCAGTTCATGGGAATATATGTATACTTTTTTGTTTGGTTTTGAAGCTTTGTTCTTACAGTCATTCTTGGGTAGAGAACGCTTTAATAAAGGTAAATATATATGATTAACATAAAAACAAGAAATCAGTTACCTTTAACCAAATTAAACTAGTTAATGGTCAAGACACATCACCAAGAGATCTTTTATGGCATCTTAATGGTAAGAAATAACTAAGGCCTGTGTATACATCTATAATTCTGAGGTATTCCTTTTCTGGTCTATTCTATGGCCCAGGTCAAATGTACTGGAGTCTTTGGGTTCATTTAAGAGTTTTGAACTTTATATAAACACTCATATTTTGACTTAAGAAAGTAAGTCTAGGGCTGGGGAGATGGCTCAGTCAGTAAAGGGCTTACCACACAAGCATGAGGACCTGAGCTTGGCTCCCCAGTACCAATGTAAAAATCCTGAGCATGGTGGTGTGCCTGGAATCTCAGTACTCGGGAAGTGTAGAGAGGATTCCTTGGGCTTACTGGCTGGTAGTCTAGCAGAATTGGTAAACTCTAGGTTTAGTGAGAGACAAGTCTTGTCTCCTGAAAAGAAACACTTCAAAAAAATGTTGGTACAAATTAGTCTCAGAAAAAATAGCCTTGAACTGGCTGGAACATGCCATCCTAGTTTGAACAGCTAATTCAAAACAGAGGAAGTAAACTGTGGATACTCCTTGATGCCTGAGGTAGCTTAGTGTGTGTCAATACAATCATTTCGCAACTAATATAATGTTGTTAGTTTTTGATGTTTAAATAGGTGTCAATATTTGAACTGTAGCCTTCTCTAACTCCTCTCCTAAGAAATGAAGGAAAAATGAGAGACATTTAAAAGTGGATATACTTTTGTATGAAATTACTTTGTACTTAATATTACTGGACATTAGATCCACTCACAAAATGAATGGATCTATAACCACTGGAAATAGATAGACGAACATAAAGAACTCATCATAAAGGGAATGCTAAGGGAAGTGGTGACAAGAGAGCTGTACTTGTGGGAATCACTAAGAGATCAAAATCCAAGACTTATGAGCTTCAAATCCTGCCTTCCAGGATTTCAATTTTATCAATTAGCTCGCATTTACATGCTCTTCTTGTCTGGTTCTTTGCTTTATAGGGAAAAATAGGCAAATATACAACCGAATAGCCAAAACAATAATCAGAACAAATGTTAATAAAATTACTGAGAAGAGTAAGCAAAAGAGACACAAATATAAAAGAAACATTGTATAGACTTCTAGAGTCAAGGAAACCATAATATCATAAACCAGGTAAAACTAGGATGTAGATTTTGGGGACAGGGCAGGGAGTGCTGGGGACTGAATACAGGGGCTTGCACACGCTAAGCACATGTTCTACCACTGACCTACAACCCCCAACTCTTAGACTGTAATACTGTTAGCAAACTCACCCATCATAGGCCCCACTCACTATCCTCTTGTTATCAAATCTAATACAACGCACCAATTCCTCATGGCCTTCTAATACACGTAAACATGCACCACATTCTATGTCCCAAAGTCTGGAAGAGAAAATTGAATCAAGTGAATTTTCATGGATTCTTTTCTAAGCCTGGAATGTTATACTTCATATGTCTTTTTAAAAATTCACTAAGATAAGTTCAATCACCACTCATACAAAAGTGCATTACTTTCAATTTATTTCTTTTCTGCCATATAACAGGCAGAAAAATATATGATTTAAATGCAATATGTATTTCCAAAGCACAGTGCTTTATATATCTCTGTAATCAAGTCCCTTCAGGTACAAAAAGGAAGAATTCAATGTACATAGTTGCCTAGGATGGAAATGACCAGGTCAAGGGAGTAGTGCTTCCGGAAATCACCAATAAGAATGAGCTACATAGTGCTGGTGACATCTGGCCCCCACAGAGTACCTCCACCTCTGCCTCAAAGATTCTGCTCGTACACAGTCCAGGACAGTCTTCACCAGACACACAAAAGCCAGTTCTTATGAAGTTTCTATAGTAATCTTAAAGACTGCATGCTTTCAGGCCAATCTAACTATGAGGAAAATAATCTCCTCAAATACAATAACTCACCTGCTGTTTTTCACATTTTTCATACTCCCTTCAGTGAAGGGGAAAGGAATGTAAAATTTCCAAATTCTAATCATATCTGTGTCATTCATTTTGTGAAAGGGAAAAAACACCTATACTTGTGGAATCTTCATAATTTTAAAGATAGGTAGCTCTTGGAGCATTTATTGTAGAAAAAAAATACATGATTTCTACTAGGGAAACACTTCTTTACCTCTTATGTTTTCAACAATAGCAACAATGAGAAAGGGCCTTTATTTATTAGCACTTTTCAAATGTGGACAAAAATTTTAAAAAGAAATGCCTTCAACCTCCATCCATCTGTCTTTCTTACTTTTTTACTTCGGCAGTACCTCTGAAATTGGTCTATCTGGTGATAAAAGTATTACGGGAAGGAAACACATCAACAAAAGTTCTTGCTGTGTTGCCTCTCTGTGTGGGGCAAAGTTTTAACCTGTAAGAAGCTACAGAAAGGAAAAATATTTGATTATAAACAACACAGTTGAAGACCAAAGATCTGAGCACTAACAGTGCATGGAGGATGGCATGCATCCGTTCTGGGAAAGGAACTTGCCACTCACCTGATAGTGTTGTCAGATGAGCCACTCACCACCAGCCTGTCTCTGTACTGCAAACAGGCAATGCCTCGTTTGTGTCCATTTAAGGTCCTTACAAATTCACAAGTACTTGTGTTCCACACCTGAGACCGAAAAATGACATTGAGCAGTTAATTTGATGTTTCTTCTGGTGAAAATCTGTGGCAACTGGAGCCTTGGGTATGCAGACATCAGGGTAAGCCACCAAGGGACGTCCATGTTTCAAATAATCAGAACAAAGTAAAAACAAGAGACAAGTCTCATTCATGTAACAGGGCTAATTTGAAGCTGGGTGCTGTCACATGACAATCTGTCAGGTGAGAATCTTAACAGAGTTAGTATGGTTCTGCAGGTACAACTTCTTGAACTTATTTCTCTCTGCTCCACCCCTACCTTTGGGGGTTGAGGCAGGGTCTCTCACTAGCCCAGGCTGATCTAAACTCACTCTACAGTGCAGGTTAGCCTAGAATTCATAGTGCCATTCCTACCTTAGCCTCAGAAATACTGGATTAAAGTCAGGCCTACTATGCCAGGCTTACCTCTACCCTTTTCATACTCAGCATTGTCATCATCATCATCATCACCACTGTTGTTATTATTTTTCCATTCTGGGCCTTGTACATGCGAGGCAAGTGCTCTACTACTGAGCCACATCTCTATCTCATTATAATAATTTATAGCAATAAATACCTAGCCAAAATTGTTGCAATGTCTCATGCATTATCAAGTTCATACATACATCCGTTCCTAATTTAGTATTATTCCACAAAGATGATTAAGTATATAGATGTTCTTAAATTCTCTGTTTTAAGCTGAGGGCCTATTGTAAGATGCCTATTACCTTTATGGTTCTATCACCAGATGCAGAAACAATGTACTTGTCATCAAAGTCTACAACATTGACAGCAGCTCGGTGTCCAACCAGGACTCTCCGGAGGGTAATGTCAGTTGGGGAGGCCATATCCCACACAGCAATGGAACGGTCTTTGGAGCAGGTCACCATCATACCATTATTGAAACGCAAGTGCAGAACTGCTTCACAATGGTGAATCAATGTGTTTAGCATTTCACCTGTATTTACATCCCACACTCTGAAAGGGATATTTGAGAGTTAGATGGTATTCAAGCTACACAATGTGTCACCAATATTTGACCACGAGACTCACCAAACCCCCATACTTTCACAGCAAGTGTTACGCTCTTTAGCAGCACTGAGGGACAGTACTGATGACCATACAGAAACAGTGTAGACAGAAAAAAGGAAGAGAATAGAGTGCTGTCAGGGTAGGATCCTTAAGTCATGAAATCTGGGCACGCTTCAGTGGGCAGGTCAAGAAGCAGTCACAATCACTTGGTAATCTGGCCCAGGCTTCAAGATGATTATAAAACTGACATTCAATCTGACACTAATAAGAAGATACACTTTAGGGGCTTTACCCCCTCCTGCTTTCTCACGGGCACACATATTCTGTACTCTCTCCTCTTTCCTTTTCTTAATTTAATAAAATCTCTCTAAACCTTAAATAAAAAGAAGATACACTTTAAATGAGGAATCTGACACACAATAGCAATAGTATTTGTCTTACTGATTACCCTCAGGAACCAAGACTAACATAGACCAATATGCTTCTGTTACAGACGTGCTAATGTGGACTTGAGTTTGATTTCCTGGTAAGTTTTGCCACCACAATTACAAAGGTTCTATTTTTGTGATTTTCAAGGGAAAAGGGTCAAAAGCAGCCCTCCTACTGGACTTTATAGCACTGTATGGGATACTTGTATAGCTTGAGAATTTTGTGTCATTGACAGAAATGACCTTAATCACTTTTTTGTATTGACTTTTGTTTTTAAAACATTTTGTTGCTGTTTTCAGTTTAACTCCCCTTTTAGAAAAGCAATGTGTGCTGCAATGTAGCTCAGTGGTTGAGTGCTACTTAGCATGCCATGAAGCCCTTGCTTGCTTCAACCCCAGTGCCACCCAAACAGAGCAAAATTGAAACGAGGCAGAAACATCACCTCATTTCCCCTATAAATGGTTTAACCATGCACAGTGTTGACTCCTGCAAGGCACTCTACACACTGACCAGTGCTAACTGTCAACAACTGCAAGGACTCCGTTTGCTATGCTTAGAAGTCAAAGACAAGAACCAGGAGCAGCTTTTCCTATTCACAGAGGATAGCTTCTAATGGCAAACATTGAACTTCAGAGAATTTAACAAGCAGTTAGCTGCTTTTTATTTTAGTTGTTTTTTTTAAAGTTTCTTTTGATGCATTATTTTTGCTAAATCCTTCAGCTTAAGGCAAAATTCCTAGCAGAGGTTTCCAGCAGCGCTGCTGGGACCCACAACTTGAGCTACACTGGACTCCAGCAGCATAATGGCTGTGTCATTAAGTCACCAGTGCCTCTGGAAAGTGAGGGCCCCTCCCTAGGGAGACTGAGATAGCCCCACTAACCTGTGTGTACTTGAAAGAGATAGTGCATGCCTCCACTACAGTTATAACCCCCTAAAGGAAGGTTTCAACCCATTCTTGCCATTCCCCTGTGAGGTGGTGTTTATAGGGATGAAAGATTTACTAGAAAGATAAGGAAAGTTCCAAATTAAAATATGTATGTGTAGCTTCCTAAATGTACAAAGTATATAAATTAACCCTGGTTGGTTGGTTCCTAAGTCAAATTTTCTGTTCTAGACTGATACAAATGATGAGGAAGCAAATAGTCTATTCTTTAGTTTCAGAACTATGTTCATACAGATAAATAAGAAAAAATTACTACCTGTTATAAAGACCAGAGCAGAGCAGATGTTTCAGAGTTCAAAAGAGCAGTTGAAAGTTTCTACCTGACTGTGGAATCCGATGATCCAGTTATGATCACTCTCTCATCATACTGGAGACAAAGGACAGAACCTGTGTGGCCTGTGAGAATTCGCTTGCATTCCAATGTGCTTTTATCCCAGATCTAGGATGGCAAATGAGATCCTTTTGATCACTGTGATAATGGGGTGCTGTGGAGACTTGTTGCTTATTATGTTCGATTCCCCCATAGCATCAAAGCTCAGAGCAGGGTAGACTGCATTCCTTCCTACAGGTAGAGTTAAGCACCTATATACATGTGACTTCAGTTCTAATGCAAACTTTATCCTTTTCATTCAGGTGCAAGGGCAGCCTATAATTATTATGGCCAAGATTAACAGCCACTTCAAGAAGGAAATTTAACCCTGGGACTATCCATTTGTATGCTCTTCTGGGGAGAAGCAGACAGAAATGATTTTGGCTTTGATACTAGAGAGAGCCAATCTAAAATTCTCACTTTCTATCAATAATACTTAAGAGTTCATACTTCTGATTGCTTTATGAACATGGTCACCCTCGCACCTATAACTGTGCTTCCTTAACTAAAGAGACGTCACCTTGATTGTGTTGTCTCGGAGGCCGCTAACTATCTTCTGGTCATCATACTGTAAACAGTAAACTCCTTTGCTGGTTTCACTTCGGCAGTGGATTCTCTGTAAACTATGCCGTCCACACCTCCAATTGGATTCTATTGTCTAAGAAAAAGGAATGACAGAGGCAGTAGTTAGGAAAGGACCTGAACCAATGGCAGCTCATTGCTTAGTGTCATTCTATGGGATGCCCATAATTTAAAGCATACTCAAAAGGATGCACTGAGGCTGTGGGTGCTCTTTTTTTTTTGGGGGGGGGGAGAAATTTTGAGGTAGAGTCTTGCTAGCCCAGGCTGACCTGGAATTCACTCTGTAGTCTCAGGGCAATTGCAATTGCATACCAAAGAACTTCCTTGGAAGCGCAATTCAATTAGCTTTAGGAGAACAAGGGTAGGAGTCTCACTGCTATAGAAAAAGGTATCAATCCTCTCTTATGTTTCTCAGTCAACAGATTTTTTTTTTTTTTTTTTTTGGTTTTTCGAGGTAGGATCTCACTCTAGCCCAGGCTGACCTGGAATTCACTGTGTAGTCTCAGGGTGGCCTCGAACTCATGGTGATCCTCCTACCTCTGCCTCCTGAGTGCTGGGATTAAAGGCGTGTGCCACCACACCCGGGAGTAAACAGTTTTTTAAAGAAAAATTTGTAAAATTTTCCTGACAATTTACCAATCCCACCACCCCTATTCGTTGGTAAGGATATTGATTTTTAACCCACACTGATAAACCTTGATGGATTTTCTATAACAATACTGATGAGCACTAAAGATTCTCTATCATGTGGCAAATCCAAAAGTACATAGGTTCTTGTTTTTTTTTTCTCTTTACAATCAAATTTATTTGGAGAAAACAAAAAACCCCACAACCCAAAAGAAAGGATTTTATAGCTTGGATATCTCTCAGGTAATATCTACAGATAAATAATTTTCATGGAAGTTTTTTTTTTTTTTTTTGAGGTAGGGTCTCCTTCTAGCCCAGGCTGACCTGGAATTCACTATATAGTCTTAGCCTTGAACTCTCAGCAATCCTCCTATGTCTGCCTCCTGAGTGCTGGGATTAAAGGCATAAGCCACCACACCCAGCTATGGAAGATATTTTTGTGTACATTTTACAAGTATTCAGAAGTGGGACACAAGTTAATACTGTTTTTAATAGAGGAGCAAAGTAAAAGAAAGGGACAAAACAGCTCAAAAGTATATTAATTCTTACCTCAATATCTTGTATAATCTTAGGATAAAGTGCTCTATAGAAAGAGTTGGGAGGAGCATTCCCATCAGGAGGTTTGTTTTTGAATAAATACTGCCCCCTAAAAAATAAATATTTTCCAATGAAGATCATAATATATATTTACAAGAAGCTTCATATTTCTTCAAAGTATTTCAGTTACCACTCCATATAATGTCCATTAACTACCTGGAGTAGTTTTCTGAGCTCTAAGGAATTTGAATAACAATGACTTCCAGTGCAGAACATCAGAGTATAAGGCCCTCTGGGATATCATAGTGCTGACAGATGTATGATCAGAATTAATTTATTAGTCTTTTAGGCTTATAGCTTTATCTTTTTTTAAAAAATATTTTATTTATTCATTTTCAAGCAGAGATAGATAGAGAGAGAGAGAGAGATAGATAGATAGAGAGAGAACACCAGGGCCACCATTTTGTGGGTCTGGTTTATATGGGCACTGGGGAATTGAACCCAGGACCTTAGGCACTAGAGGCAAGTGCCTTAACCACTGAGCCATCTCTCCAGCCCTCGCTTTATCTTTTGATAGTAATGGTTAAGTATTTTATTTTTTGAGTTAGGGTCTTGTTCTAGCCCAGGCTGCCCTGGAATTCACTATGTAGTCTCAGGGTAACCTCAAACTCATGGCTATTCTCCTACCTCTGCCTCCCAAGTGCTGGGATTAAAGGCATGTGCCACCACACCTGGCTTGATTTTTGTTAATCATGACAACTAGTACCCCCCCCCCCCAGTGCTAGGGATTAAACCCATGCTAGATGAGCACTCTACCATTGTGTGGGCTCTACACCAGCCACAACTATTACTTCTGAACTAGCACAGGCTCCTGGAGAGAGGCTGTGGCAGTGTCAGGGGAGACTGGCATGGTGGGTAATAGCAATGCTCTGTCAGAGAGATTAAGTTTCTAGATTTTTCTCACGAGCAGTAAGGTGTGTTGACTGCTCAGTCACATGACTGCCAGTGGTTATGGTGGCAGTAGTCCAAAAGGGGCAATTCAGTTTATTTCAACAGAAAACAAAGGGATCACATGATGTCCAGCAGCAGGAAGGGAGGAAGTGAGAGGAATTACCTAGGCACACCATGCCATCAAATGTGATGTAGGAAATCAACTTGCACAGGTATGTTCCTGGCTATGTACACACAAAGATGGCAATTTCTGCCTTTCCTTGATTCCAGGAGCAGCATTTGTAAGCATCTCCTTCCTTATGACAGCACATCTCTAGAATACTCATATCCCAAACTAGATCTTTGCTACCAAAAAAAAAAAAAAAAAATCAGTAAATGGCAATCACTTCCTGCTGGGTAAAAAATTTAATTCCTTATCCTGAAGTTAGGAACCCACCAAACACGGTATGAAGCTAGTAAACCCCACTATGGATGTACTAACTGCTGTTCTCACTGGCACTGTGCCTTGCAAAGTAGAGATAGGCAGAAATGCCTCTGAGTGTAATCCTGGCACCAGAGAAATCATGTTTTCTCTGGGCCAGTCATCCACTCTTCCCTCTATAGCTCCATTACAAGATAATTAATTGTTCCATGTCTCCAGGAGTGCTTCTCCCCTGCCCTCTCCCTGTTATACACCTTGAAAATTAGCTCAGAAAATTTCCTATGAGGAAGGCAGCTGCTCTGACGTCTGGTTTAATATAGAAAAGAAAATCTGTAATGGAAATAATAGGTTTTAAAATGGGGACTAATGAAACATACACTAACAAAGAAAAGGGAAAACAAAATGTATTGTGAAATAATTCTGGATTAAAGGTACACTTCTCTTAGCAATCTTATTCTGTAATCACTATGCATGCAAATAATAGAATTAGAGAAAAAAAAATAAGACTGGGGATATAGCTCAGGTGGTAGAGTGCATTCCTAGCATGCACAAAACCCTGGCTGGGTTTGATCCCTGGCCCTGTAGGCCCTATATAAACCCAGTGTGGTGGAACAAGCCTGCATGCAATTTTAGCACATCGTGGATAACAGCATGAAGTTAAGAATTCAAGGTAATTCCTGGGCTACACAAGACTTTGTCTCAATCCCCCTCTCCCCTCAAAATGCCCAAAGAACGTAATAGAAATAATAGACTTTAAGTGAGAATATTTTAACTGCTTCATTGCCTTACAACGCCCACTGTTCTTGGGATTCCTGTTTTCCTTTGAGTCTCTGGCAACCTTGCGTTGGCACCCCAGATTTTCTTCTCTTTCTACACCCTCAGGGAACAGGGTTCATCTGAATCTGTAATCTTGTTTTTCACCTGGTGTGATAGCACACACCTTTAATCCCAGCACTCAGGAGGCAAAGGTAGGAGGATCAAGATTAGCCTGGAACTATAGAGTGAGTTCTAGGTCAGCCTGGGCTACAGTGAGACCCTACCTTAAAAATGAAACAAAAAATAAATAAAACTAATCTTGTTTTTCTACCCCATCTTTACCATGCTTTTCTAGCATATGTGAATTTCTTCAAATTAAAGATGCTATCAGTAGGATGACTAGATGCTGAAAATTAGGTTCTCAGTCTGTATCTGTGTTTTAAGTCAAAATCTTTCATGATGGGAGCTCTTTGACAACGGGGACCACTTCTATGTAAAATGCCTAGTATCTATGAGACTGTGAGTACATGATAAATGTGAAATATTAAATTCAGAATGTTATCATAAAACCTGATCTCCTGATTAAGAAAATAGACTTTTCCCAAGTGATCTTTTATCATCCTTTTAAGAGTTTCCATTGCTGAGCAGAAAGAGCATGCAACATTAAGAGAGAAAACGGCAAAGTTCATGTCCCGGGGTACTGTCAGATCTATCTAGGCATGAAATACAGTATCAAAATAGAAGTTAAATCTTGGTGACTCAATCCTTTATTGGAAGACTATTTATTTACTCGTGTATTTTTGGATGAAAGAAACAGGAAACACACACAGTAAGACTTTGACACAGAAGGCTTGGTATGAAAATGAAGAACTGATTGTAAATTCATTAAAAAAAATTTTTTTTGAGGTAGGGTCTCGCTCTAGCCCAGGCTGACCTGGAATGTACTATGTAGTCTCAGGCTGGCCTCAAACTCACAGTGATCTTTCTACCTGGGCCTTTTGAGCTCTGGGATTAAAGGCCTGCACCACCATGTCTAACCATAAATTAATTTTTTAAAAGGGAGAACCTGGTACATGCCTGTAATCCCAGCACTCAGGAGACTGAGGTAGGAGAATTTTGAGTTTGAGACCTGGCTGGGATACACTTAGTAAAACTATCTCGACAGAAATCTCAACACTCTAATACATAAAAACAAACAGAAAGGAAGGAACAGCTAACACAGGAGACACTGGAAGAGACATACATATGGTGGGCAAACATTCACGGGCTATGTCAAGGTATACCAGATGACTGACATCAATGTGGCCAAAGACAAGGGAATCTAGTCAGAACCTTGAGTTCTAAAGTGCAGAAATGGGTTTCTTGTGGTTGAAGAGATAGGAAAACAGTCCTAGAATATTTCTCAGTTCTACCTTAACAGACCTCTTCAAAAGACCAAAATGTGGGGCCAGGAACTGGATAGTGCATTGCAAGGCACTGGCTTTGATCCCAGTACCTCAATTAATTAACAAGCCAATCAAACAAATTAAATGAAAAAGAAAAGGCTGAAAATGCCCCTTTTTTTGGAAACTCTCTCTATGATTAGCATTAAAAGATGCTGTGCATTCGTGCTTACCCTATGCAAAATTTTTCATGCCCATGCCCCAACTGCCTGTTTATTTTCTGTTCTCTCTGCCTTCAAAAAAGGACTTAGTTAACTCCCACTGACTGATGAAAGTTAGTCATTTACAGTACAAATGGAAACAGAGAACAGAGTACATTAAAAAAAAACTCTTGGGGCTGGAGAGATGGCTCAGCGGTTAAGGCACCTGCCTCCAGTGCCTAAGGCCCCAGAGGTTCAATTCCCCAGTGCCCACATAAGCCAGACCCACAAGGTGTTGGCCCTGCCGCTCGTGTTCTCTCTCTCTCTCTCTCTCTGTTTGAAAAATGAACAAATAAAATATTTAAAAAATACTCATTTATTTGTGTGTGTGGGGAGAGATAGTATATGAGCACGAAGGGCCTCCTGCTACTGTAAATGAACTCTGGATGTATGTGTGTGCCACCCTGTGTATCTGGCTCTACATGGGTACTGAGGAATTGAACCTGGGTTAGCAGGCTATAGAAGCAAGTGCCTCTAACTGCTGAGCCATCTCTCCAGCCCTGCATTTAAAAAAAATATTTAATTTGCAAGCAGAGAGATACAGAGAGAAAGAGACAGAAAGAATGGGTGCACCAGGGCCTCTAGCTATTGCAAACAAATTCCGGATGCTCTTTGTGCATCTGGCTTTGGGTACTGGGGAATCAAACCCCGGTTGTTAGGCTTTACAGACAAATGCCTTAACTACTGAGCAATCTCTTCAGCCACAGCCCTGTATTTTTTTTTTTTTTTGGTTTTTCGAGGTAGGGTCTCACTCTAGCCCAGGCTGACCTGGAATTCACTATGTAGTCTCAGGGTGGCCTTGAACTCATGGCAATCCTCCTATCTCTGCCTCCTGAGTGCTGGGATTAAAGGCGTGCGCCACCACGCCCAGCACAGCCCTGTATTTTTAACAACACACAAAAAATTTTTTAGGTGAGAAAATAAATCTTTGAAATTGCAATTTGCCAGGCGTGGTGGCTCTGCCTACAATTTCAGCTCTTGGAAGGCCAAGGTAGCAAGATCCCTGTGAGTTCAAGGCAAGTCTGGGCTACAGAGAGAGTTCCAGGTCAGCCTGGGCTGGACTGAGACCCTGCCTCAAAAACAAGCCCTCTTTCTTTTTTCCTAAGGTCTAATGCCCCTCTCTTTTCCTAGGGCTCTGGATCCCACCAGTCTCTCCTAGCATTACAACAATCTTATTTTTCAAGAAAATAAAACTGAAATTTGAAGCCAAGAATTATTTGGAGAAGTGTTTGTTTTTTTTTTTCCTCTTTTACCCAACAGAGAAATTCTCCTAGCTACCCTAACATTTTCCCATGTAAGCTACTGTGTGCTCTCTAAAGCTGGCTTGGCACTCAGCAAAATGATGTACTCTGAATACACCCATTTACACATTTGCCTTGCTATACTCAGTGTTTCTTTCCAAAGCATGAAGTCAGTTATGAAAGATAAAGTCTTCCTACCACCCAAGATAACAGAACTCTGAAGCACTTGCCTTCATAGTTACAGGCCATCAGATTTGTTAGTGAATTTCAAAGATACAAAGCCAGAAAGAGCCCAATATAAAATTTTATGAAAATTTAGAGGAAAGCTGAACCAAGAACATTTACCTTTTCCCCCTTTCCTTCCCTTTCTCTTTCTCTTCCCTCCCCTTCCTCCTTTCTCTTTCTCTCCCCTCCTCCCCTCCCTTCTTCCCTCTTTTTATCACTCTCTTGCTACCTTGGCCTTCCAAGAGCTGAAATTGTGCCTGGTTTGGAGATTCATCCCAGCGGCGTGTGGCTGACTGCGACAGATTTGGTACCAGGAGTGGGGTTAATTCACTGAGATGATTTGACCACGTAGATTCTGATCTTCTGGAACTTGTTATGTTGGAGGAATGGACATGGACTTGATACTGTGATACTGACACCTGAAGATGCCTTCCAGAGCGGTAAGCCAAGTTTTATAGACTATTCTGGTGAGAATTTGGAAATGCTCAGTGCAGAGAGAATTACATTTGGAGGCTTGGCTTGTAAACTTTCTATGGGGAAGGAGAGACTGCAGAAAACCTTAATAGAAGTGTGTGCCTGGGTCAAGGGGTGGATGCGTCTTACTGCCATGCCCAGAAATTTTGACCAAGGTTAAATTTAAATAATGGACTTGGCTTGGCTATGAATATGGGACTGAGAATTTAAGATTTAAAGTTTTTTTTTTTAAAAAAAAAACTCAAAACAAGTTTAACTTACTGGCAGAGACTGGCTTTTGATTATGGCCCACTGCTTTACATTAAAACAATGGAAAGATGCCTAAGGTGTTTCCACCCAGGAAGGACAGAAAGATGGACTGTGCAAACTCTTTGGAAAGGAAATCACTGAAAGAAAGTAATCTGCTCTTCAAAGTCATGTCTATTTTGTCCCTGAATTAACAACATGACTGTGTCCTACATACCTAATATTGCTTTTAAAAGCATAAATAAATACACATACATGGAATGGGTCATAAAATGCACATGGTTCCAGGAGCTGCTGCTGAGATGTGATATTTGAAACAGGGTGTGAAGTCCCTGACTGGCAAATAAAGCCACTGGAAGGTGGACCATGGTTTACAATGGATACCTGAAGACGTTTTGGACATACCAGGACTTTACAAGGGCTACCATGGAGCGCTGTTGGTTTGGGATGGAAGTTTCCCCAGATACTCAGTCAAGCTGGAGGGACAAAATTGGAAAATCCAAAGACTGTCAGTCACCAGTTGTGCTATGGGACTTAAACTACAGATGTGGATGTTTGCTGATGTTTGTTGAGTTTACACTGGCCCAATCTTTCCTTGTTATGCCTCATAACAATTGGAAATGTTTGTTCGGTGCCATTATATGTTAAAAGATATAACTTGTTTTGGTTTACAAAACTCACAGTTCAGGGACCTTGCCTTATGTTGGGAGATTATACATTTCCAGTTATATCTTGTCTTCATTTGGAAATTAAATATAAGGAGATATGGCTTAATGTCAAGTTGACAAGGGGTGGACTTGTGATGGTTAGGTTCTGTTGTCAACTTAATCTTTTTAATTATCTTGGGTAGGTCTCTGAGGATGTTTACAGAATGGCAGCCTCTCAGCAAGGGGCAGGATATAAAGAAGCTCAAAGATGCTGGAGGTAAACATCCTTTCCTGTGTGGGCCATGCAGGAAAAAAAATTCCAGAGACTCAAGAAGCCATTAAGTCTGGGATAGGGTTATAAGACCCTACCCTAAGGCTATATAAAGGAAAAAAATTCTCTTTGGCTCTCCTGCCTGTTTGCTATTCTATATATATGGTGTTGGTGATAGGTTTCTCTCTGCTTGGACCTGTAAAAGGGGTCAGCCTCTTTCACTGTTACAAAACTTCCCCTCGCCGGGCATGGTGGTGCACGCCTTTAATTCCAGCACTCGGGAGGCAGAGGTAGGAGGATTGCCATGAGTTCAAGGCCACCCTGAGACTACATAGTGAATTCCAGGTCAGCCTGGACTAGAGCGAGACCCTACCTTGAAAAACAAAAACAAAAAAACAAAACAAAAAACTTCCCCTCAATCTGTAATTTTCATCCATCCATCCATCCATCCATCCATCCATCCATCCATCCATCCATCCATCCATCCAACAGAGAGAGAGAGTGTGTGTGCACAGTATGCCTGCAGCAGCAGCTGAAGAGGAACAATGAGTATCCCCTCCATCACTCATGTTTTCCCTCCTTGCAATGGTCTTTCATTCTGGATCTTGTGTGCCATTCCCGCCCTCCCACCCCCAACACACACACAGGACTAGAACTAGAGTTATAGGTATATGTGGTCACACCCAGCTGTTTTGGAAATCTGAACTCAAGTCTCAGGATCCTCAGGTCCTCAAGCTTAGGCAGAAAGTAACTTAACCATTGAGCAATCTCTCCAGCCCTAAATCTTTGTCTCTGTCTTTTTCTTTTTTAAATTAGCTTTTGTGAGGCAGGCTCTCAGGATGACCCAGAACTCTGTTGCTCAGGTTGGCTTAAAAATCACAGTGATCCTCCTACCTTAGCCTCTCAAGTATTAGAATTAAAAGTCATGTGCCACCATGTCTGAGACAGGGTCTCTTACTAAACCTAGAGCTCACCCATCCAGCTGGACTAGCTAGTCAGCAAGCCCCAGGATTCTCTGTCTGCCTCTCCAGTGCCAGGATCACAGATATGTGCTGCCACACTTGCCTTTTGTCTTTGGAGTTCACTAGAGGTACAAACTCAGGTTTTCATGCTTGCATCTTCCCAGCTCCTCTTTATGCTTAAGTTAGTTATGTAGGAGCCAAGTTAAACAACTGACAAAATTAATTATGAAGGCTATGTATGATTATTATGTTTTAATCAACTATAGTTCTTAATAGGTGACTTTTACTTTATGAATTTATGAATTATTCATACCTGACCTTCTTGTAGGGACTGGCTACATTTAGACTCACTCTGAGACAAAATTCTAAAAAATAAGCATCTTCTAGAAGTCCTAATGAAAGAGTAAGTACCATTATGTTAAGAGAACAAAATTGGCCAAAGTCTTCTAAGTCTTTTATGGACTACATAATGTCTTAGGGAATTCAGAATTAAGAAAATCTAAAAAATACATGAGTCTAAGAAGAAACAATGAGTTATTCTAAATCTCATGTTCATCTTTTTTCTTTTCTTTTAAATCTTGTATGTGTGTACATGGAGGCCACAGAAAAACCTGAAGATGTTCGTTTTTCACCTTTGAGA
>PVHP010000613.1:108973-136468 GCA_004024765.1 Zapus hudsonius
TGGCACTATGGTTGGTGTTTTTGTGTAGGTACTGGGGATCAAACTCAAGTTTTCATGCTTGAGAGGCAAGCAATTTATCAACAGCTATCTCACCAGCCCATTTTCTTTTTTCGCTTTTTCAAGGTAGAATCTCACTCTAGCCCAGGCTGACCTGGAACTCACTATGTATTCTCAGGCTGGCCACAAACTCATAGTGATCCTCCTACCTCTGCCTCTCAAGTGCTGGGATTAAAGTCATGTACTACCACACTCAGCTCTCATTCTTTTTTGATAGCTATAGTTCTTATTCTAGTTTGGCATAAAGCCTTTTAGATTACAAAGGTGACAAAACACCAGACACACATACTAAATACAAGAAATCTTCTGGGGCTGGGGAGATTGCTCAGCAGTTAAAGGACTTTATTAAGCCTGCTGGCTTGGGCTTGATTCTCCAGTACCCATATAAAGGTAGGCACACGAAGTGGCACATATATCTAGAATCTGTTTGCAATGGTAAGACGCCTGGTGCACCCACTCATTCTCTTTCTCTCTCTCATTCTTCCTGTGAATAAATAATAAATAAAATACATTTTTAAATGCTGGGGAGGCCATAAGCCACAGGGAGAAAGGTACTTCTGTTGGCTAAGTGCATATATTATGCCCACCAAATTGCCTTTTAAATACTTATGTTTATTCCCAATACTAACACTACTTTCACTTTTGGTTAGAGAAGCTTCTCTTTTCAGATGGCACTGACCACTGGGAAGACTCAAAACTCATCAAAGTGCTGAGAAGTGACAGTGGAGTGTTCAGCACTCAATGAGATATCTCCACCACAGCCTCCAAGGCTCAGGGACCATTGTGGAAGAGATGATGGAAGGAATTAAGAATCAACGGATGGGGAGAAGTGGAATGCTGTCTTCCAGATGCAAAGTGGTGGTGACATTCATGATTTCACAGTGGCTGATGCTACCTACATAATATGGGTGGTAAAAAAATGATGACATCAAGCTGGGCATGGCGGTACATGCCTTTAATCCCAGTACTCGGGAGGCAGAGGAAGGAGGATTGCTGTGCCACCCTAAGACTACATAGTGATTTCCAGGTCAGTCTGGACTACAGCGATATGGCCATATCTTGAAAAATAAAACAAAACGAAAAAAGATGACATCAAAACAGAAGAGGGACTGGTTAAAAAGAAGAGATTCAGTGGAGGGGAGAGGTAGTGGAAGGGAGACAAAGGAGAGTGGTGGGATTATGAAGAGGGTACATTGTGTTTATGTATGGAGGTTGTCAATAAAAGTGAAAAAAAAAACCCTTTTGGAATAAAAAACGCCCTCCAGCCTTTTTCTAGAATTATCAATTTTTGCCAGAGAGAAGAATGAATGTTATATATATATATATATATATATATACATATATATATATATATATATATATATATATATATATATATATATATATATATATATAAACAAAGGAGTAAACCAGGCATTGTGGCGCACGCCTTTAATCCCAGCACTCGGGAGGCTGAGGTTGGTGGATCACTGTGAGTTCGAGGCCAGCCTGAGACTACACAGTGAATTCCAGGTCAGCCTGGGCTAGAGGAAGACCCTACCTCAAAAAACAAACAAACAAACAAACAAACAAACAACTCAAAAAGAATAGTCAGTTTTCCATGATTTTTTTTGCAAAGCAGTATTAACAAAATATACCATTTTATAAATAACTGGTCAGAAGAAAAACTACTGAGTCACAAACTATTGTGTTTTTTTTTAATATAACATTTTTAACTCCAAATCTATAAAGTAACTCTATCAAATGAGGGTCTCACTGGCTCTCATCAATCCTCTGGTGATTCTGAATGGCCAGGTCTGGAAGTTCTGTAATAATGAAGAAATTTAAAAGGCTCACCACCCTCTTCGTTCTGCCAGGCCTCTCCACAGAGAATCTGTCCTGACCATTCTTTCGATGAGCTTCTTCCACAGCATGCCATCTGACGTCACACGGTACCATTCCTTGCATACTAGCTCAGCAGCACATAATGATTTAGCGTCCAAGTATGACAGAATGTTCTCAGCAATATGATCCAAACCTCGAGCTTTTAGTGAGGGGAGGAGGCAAGAAAAAAGAGAGAGGAGTGCTGAGTGATTTTTTACAAAGGTCCTTTAAAACAGAAGAGCACTTGTTCTGCTATGCAGGCACATCACTGTCCCTAGTGTGGTCCAGTTTCTTTTTGAAACAGAGACTTGGGTAAAATGAGTGTTAATAATTTTTCCATAAGGTTACAGAAATGAACAGTATTTTCCATCTTCCTTTAGATAAGGAAGTTAAAGCTAACAACCAGCAAACCCCCCAAGACATTAAAAAATAAAAAGGATTTCAGAAAACAATTGCCATCTATCTATATGGATTTCAGCACTCGGGGATGTTCTATGGATGGTATCTCAAACTCTGTTCAGATCCCCGCCCCCCCAAATCTTGATATTAGGTCCATTTCTCATTCTGTTTCTATTACTGCTGCAGTTCCAAAGCTATTCAGTGTAAGAAATATCCCTTAAATGTACTAGTGGAGAGACACTAAGTCAGAATGTGCTGGGTTATAGAATTCGGGGCATATAGAAGGAAGAAGAAAATACAGGTTGGCACAAGAATATCCTAAGAAGAGATACATGGAAATATATTTAATCTCCAGGAGAAGCTTACTTTTATATAATTAAAAAACTATATTTGGAAATAATTACTGCTATAAAAACTGACAGTTGACCAAAAATGGAAAATCCCAAACCAATAGATAACTCAACATTTCAGAGGATATTTTGCAGAATGCACAAAGGAAAACTGGCGAGCAGATCTTGGCTTGTGGAAGTTGGAGCTGCATCCCAATTAGAGATCTCGACCACTCAAATCTTTAGCAAGGCCTTTCTGAAAGCGAGCCTATAAAATTGGATGATCACCCAGTAAACTTCCTTTTGGTTGCTGTTCTAAGTTCATAAGTGAGACAAAAACATTCAAATTGATTTCTCTTTGAGGGTAACATGTCAGAGGTTTTCTTTTCTTTTTAGCAGTGCTGGGAATTGAACCCAGAGTCTCATAAATACTAGGTAAGTGCTTTACCACTGAGCTATATTCCCAGCTTATTAAGAGGTTTTCTAAAGATGTACTAGTGGAGAGATACTAAGTCAGAATGTGCTGGGTTACAAAATTTGAGGCATATGGAAAGAAGAAAACACAGGTTAGTACAGGAATATCCTGAGAAGAAATACATGGAAGTATATTTAATCTCCAGAAGTTATAGTTCTGATGGATGCTTTCAGACTCTGTCTCCCATAGGCATAAGCTAAAAAATGTCAGAGAATACTGTATTTCACTTCCTATATTTTCCCTGAATTATACAGAGACACACTTGCCACTAGCAATAATCCAAATATGCTTATTAAACATTATTCTAATTAAAAATGTTGTATGGATATCTGTCACATTTTCCAGCAGACTTGGGAAAGAAAGCATTAAATGGATCTTGTTTGGTTGGCATCACATGTTCTTATTTAAGCATAAGCAGATGGAGGCATCCATCACCTAATTCTTATTAAAGAAACATGACTGTAAGCCAATAAAAGATGTAATAATTAGTTCTTCATGCAAAGCACAATGATAATACATTTCCTGAATCTTTAGTTTCAAGCTTTCTGCACCATCAGAAGTTTCCAAAAAGCATTTTTTTTTTTTTGTTTTTAATGGCTGCCATCAAATTGCTGCTGATCACTTACTGTGTACCTGTAATAAGTTGCTGGAAGTAATTTCACCTAACACTCCAAACAAAACCATTACATTAATGGGTTATAGGCAATTTTTTGAAGTAGTTTGGTTTACTAACTATAGCCAGATGGTGTAGGTTTGTAAGTTTAAATGGCCATAAAGCATTAGACATGATTTAATACCTCATAGAGTGGTCAGCCGATACACACTAGGGATCATTATTAGGCAAAATACACTGGTCTAATCAACTCCTGTTCAATACTTAGTGGTATAAGCTTGAGATAGTAGACTGTCTCAGTGATTGGGGAGAACACAGTAATAGGTACACTCCGATTTTTTGTATCAAGATAACTGTTTGCCTATGGCTAACACAAAATCCAATATGTTACAAGGGGGCAAAAATCTATTTAAGAAAAGATACAGGTAGAATTCAGTTTTAAAGTCATTATTCCTAAGATACAAATAAACATTAATTTTAAAGGGTAATTCAAATTTCAAGTCTAAAAAAACAAAAACTAGCAAAAATTGGAAAAAATAGTAGTAAGCAGTTTTGAGAAGGCTCTAAGTTGGTTTATTTTTCCTAGAGGATACTTTACCAGAATATACTAAAAGCCTTAAAAATTAAGCTTGGGGTGGGGAGATGGCTTAGTGGGTAAGAGTGCTTGCTGCTTGAATTTGATCTCCAACAGCCATGTAAAAAGCCTGTAACCTCAGCAACTGAGCAGGGTGGGGATAGGAGGATCCACAGAGCTGTCTGAAGGATGTGTGTGTGTGGGGGTGGACCAATAGTGAGCGCCAAGTTCAGTGAGATATTGTCTCTAGGAAATAAAACAGAAGAGGACAGAGGAGGGCACCTGAAGTCTTCCTTTGGATTCTGCATGTGTGCACAGGAGTACACATTTGCACACATACAAATGAAGCTGGAGGTGGAGGTGTATGCCTGTAATCCCATTATTTAGGAGGTTCAGGCAGGAGAACTGATGTAAATTCAAGGCCAGTTTGGGCTATACAGCAAGATTCTAACTCCAAAATAGGACTTTGCCTGTGTAGCATATGTGAAGCCACCAAAAAAAAAAAAAAATACACAAAACACCTCATATTTTTAACTATAGCAATCCTATTTTGGATATTTTCCTTCCTTAGGCTGACCACAAGATTAATACATTTGAATGGCCACCATGGCATAATTTATGTAGGGAAAAAATAAAAAGTACCCACATGTTTAATGAAGGCATTAAATAATGTGTAGTTAAATCATTAGGAAGAATACTATAGGAACTAAAGATATGTTTTGTAAGACCACATACTTTGGAGAATATACCTTAATATATTTAGTAAAATACATTAGGAGAATAAATTAAGAACAAGTATTATTATTCTAGCTCTACAAGGAAATAATACATAGGACCAGAACTTTACAGAGAAACATACACACTTGGACAAACTGAAAGGCTTAATGCCAAGACTAATTGCAAATTAGTAATTCTGTTTGGTGAAGTTTTGGGAAATTGTATTTTTATATTTTATACTAATATATATGTGTGTGTGTAATTTTGTTTTGCAACTGTGTGTATGGGCACACTGGGGTCTCTTGCAACTGCAAACAAATATCAGACAAATGCATCCAGCTTTATGTGGATGTGCTGGTGAACTGAACTTGGGCCATCAGACTTTGCAAGCAAGTGCCTTTAACCACTAAGACATTTCCCCAGCCCCACATTTTATACTTTTTTTTTGTATTTTCTCAATTTTCTACACATTCTGCAATCATGAAATAACCATGAAAACAGAAAAAATCCCCACCTAATATTTTAGCTACATTTAAAAAATGCTTTTATTTATTTGCAAGCATAGAGAGACAGAAAAGAGATAGAGAGAATGGGCATGCCAGAGCCTCTAGGTGATGCAAATGAACTCCAGATGCATACACCTCTTTGTGCATCTGGATTTATGTGGGCACTGGGAAATCATTAGGCTTTTCCATCTTTCCAGCCCTTACCTTTTTTTTCTTATAAAACAAACTTTTAGAACACACAAGAACTTCACAATTCTCACATTTCCCTCAAATAATGATGCTTTTGCAGTGCTCTAGATCAGCATTGAGGGCAGGGTTCTGGGACTATTGCTCAGTGATACCGTGCTGCTTGTCCAGCTTTTACATGGCCCCGGGGTTCTATTTAATATTTAACCCTCCCTAGGGGGTTTGGGGGTATAGCTCAGTAGTTAGTGCTTTAACTAGCATACACAAGGCCCTCGGCTTGAACTTCAGAAAAGCCACCGCATCTTCCAAAATAAAGCATTTGAAGTACTTCATTTTAAGTGTATATAAATGACATCATAACAAGGATCGATATATCCTTCTTTCTAAAATACTCAAAATGTTTCTTATTGATCCCTGCAACTTAAGTATTCTGTTGTAGGACATGGTGGTGCATGCCTTATAAACCCTGTGTGATAGTTAGGTTTTGTTGTCAACTTGATTTTTTAAATTATCTTGGGTATGTCTCTAAGGATGTTTACAGGAAGGCAGTCTCTCAGTAGGGGGCAGGATGTAAGAAGCTGAGGGGAGCTACAAATTATTAACATCCCTTCCTGTGTGGGCAGTACAGGAAAGAAATTCCAGAGATGCAGGAAGCCATTAAGTCTGGGATAGGGTTGCAAGACCTCGCCTGAAGGCTATATAAAGGGGGAGAAAAATCTTTCTTCGACCCCCTGCCTTTTGGCTAGTCTGTGTGGTGTTGGTGATGGGTTTCTCGCTGTTTGGACCTATGAAAGGGGATCAGCCTCTTTCACTGTTATGGAACTTTCCCTGGATCTGTAGCTTCAATAAATCCTTTTCTCCCATAAACTATGCCTGGTTTGGCGATTCATCCCAGTGATGTGTAGCTGACTATAAGGATTGCAAGCTTTAGATCAGCCTGAGCTAGGGAGGGAAGCCTTATCTCAACAAATAATTCTATTCATATATTCCCAAAGAAGTCCAAGTTCAAGTACATGAAAGAATACTGAATGTAAAATATATTACAAAAATATGTATCTGAAATCACATGCTGAAAAGGGCATATGATAAGGAAGACAGAGTAAAGGGGAATCTTTAATTCTTTAATTTTATTTTTCTTATATTTTGATGACAAAGGTGTAAAGGCCAATAAAAAACTTAAAAAAAATGTAGCCAGGAGTGGTAGCTCCACCTATAATCCCAGCACCTGGGAAGATGAGGCTAGCCTGGGCTACATAGGGAACTCATCTCAAGAAAGCCAAAAATTCAGAGAGGTAGGGGAGGGACGGATCCAATTCCATTACCACTGTAGCAAATTAATTGTTTACAGGAAATGTATACCTACCTGGCAGAGCAGTTATGAAATCCCTCTGCAGCATGGGTTTTAGATAGGAGTTTATATGTCCATGTTGGTAATGACACATTTGGGATATGAGATGTTCCACAAATTCCACTTGATCAGATTCTGACCACTGCTCAAAATATTTGACACACAATTCCTTTTCCTTCTCATAGCTTGCTGAGAGTTTCCGCTGCTTGGGCACGATCATACTGGAAGTGCCATTGGCAAGTTTTGTCTATCGAAGGGGAAGGATTAAAAGAAACATTAAGTATTGAAATTAAGGGAAATAGATATAATTTTCTGGTTTGTCTTTATCATTGAGCTGCTCTTGTTATTTTGCCAGTAATCGAATATTTGTGAACCATAATTATGTAGAAAGCCTCAGAAATACCAGAGTAAGGTAGTAAAATCAGGTACACTGTAGGAAGACCAAGCATCCCTTCCTTGAAGCTCACAGTGAGACATGGAGATTTCAGCTGAAAACTGAAAGCTAAAAGTACATTACTATTACTAGTAAGCAAAAAAGCTAATTTGCTCTTCCTTGTATATAGCAGTTACTAGAATTTATACAATTACATGCTCACACTTCCTTTTTAATAGTCAAATAAGAAGTCTTCCATGCAAAGAAAGACCAATGAGTGCTTAGAGACTCCACAGTACCTTTGGAGTTAAAATTTAATAACACTCATATGCTCAAGTTACCCTGTTCTTTCCAAATTCCTCTCTTCATAGTCATCAAAATTATATGCCATAAAGTTTTTATTAACTGATTCATTTAATAAGTATTTACTGAGCATCTACAAAGTACTAAACACTGCTCTTGGAACTAGGAGCACAATGAACAAAAATGACATACTATTACCAGGAACATATATATTCTACTGTAAGAAGCACATTAAAACATATGTAAATAAATAGCAAATATAAATAGTGCTATGATGAAAAGCAAAATAAAAGGGTACAAACAAGGTATGTTATCATGGGAGACAAAATTATAAAATGGTTCTCCAAGATTCCATTCTAGACATAACTTCCTTCAGTTATTTAAATGCTAATGTAGACACTAAAATAAGCACTCAAACCAGTACCTTAAACAGAGAGATTACAAAATGGGGTGTGGTAGTGAACACCTGTAATCCCAGAACTCAAGAGGTTGAGACAGGAGGATTTCAAATTCAAAGCTAATCTGGTTTACTTTGTGAGTTGTTGCAGGCCAGCCAGGGTTACAGTAAGACCCTCCCTCAAAAAATTACTCAAGTAGGCTTTATCTTTAAAAGCAGAGTTTTACTTTTTTTTTTTAAAAAAAAAAAAAAAACTGATTACAGCAAAAGTACACACACGGCAAGAAGAATGTGGTCAGATTCTAGGAGCTAAGAGCAGCCACCACTGATGCCAGGGAGGAAATGGGGACTACAGTCCTTCTTTCTACAGGGAACAGATCTGAGAGGATTTTCCTCAGGAGTTTCCAGATGGCCAACAAAGTGATCTCAGCCTTGTGATACCCAAGCAGAAAACAGCCATGTAGACTTACTGTCTACACAATGAACTACAAACTATTAAACAGGTATTTGAACCAAGTTGATAATTTGTTATGCAACAACTTTAAATTAATGTAGGGCTGGAGAGATGGCTGTGGTTCAAGGCATGTGTAAAGCCTGAAGGTCTGGATTGAGTTCCCCAGTGTCTCTGTAAAGCCAGATGCACAATGTGGCACATGCATCTGAAGTTCATTTGCTATGGCAGGAGGCCCTGGTATGCCCATTCATAGTCTCTCTCTCTCTCTCTCTCTCTCTCTCTCTCTCTCTCTCTCTCTCTCTCTCTCTCTCTCAAATAAATAAAGATAATTAAAAATAAAAAAAAATGTAGCCAGGTGTGGTGGCTTACACCTTTAATCCCAGCACTCAAGAGGGTGAAGTAGGAGGATTGCTGTGAGTTCAAAGCCAGCCTGAGACTACATAGTGCATTCCAGGTCAGCCTGGGCTAGAGTGAGACTCTACTTCAAAAAAAAATGTAGTTATTTAAATTCACCTGGTCAGAGAGTTTTTTGTTAACATAGGAACTTAAGACAGAAAAAAAACTTGACATTTTGACACTTTGGGAAGAATGGTCTAAGCAATGGGAATTTTGGGCGCACAGTGAGGCTGTTTGTCTGGTGTGTGCAAGGGACACACCCTGGAATCCAGTGAGTAAAGACAAAGCTGGAGAGGTAATCTGAGCTGGCTGTTTAGATGCCAGCAGCTACTTCCCAAACATCTCCCTACCTGCTCTCACCCTCCCTCTGATGCTATTCTTCCCACCAAGGGGAGACTAGGTCCTGTCCTTTGGGTCTGGGCTTTGACAGTCACCATCCAGGACTAATAAGGCAGAAAACTCATTAGAGCCTGAGCCATCACAAGAAGAAACTCAGGCCACTCTGCTAGAGAGGTGTGGAGAGTGACAGTTCTCAGGGGACAGGCACTCAGAGGCACTAGAGTGACACTCTGGTAAGTGGAGAATGCACTAGGAGTCAAAGTGGACAGAAAGAGGTCAATTTAAAAGGCTACTTGAATAACCCATGGAAGAGAAGCCATCTTTTGGACTAGAAGGGTAGCTATAAACATGGAGGGAAACAATGGGGATGCAGTGCATTGCAAAGGTACATTCTACTAATTTGGATCTGGGTATGAGAAAAGGAAAACAAGGACCCATAGCCAAGCTTGCTGCTGGAAGGGACTAGGAAAAAATTTAGAAATCAACAAAAGATATAGCTACAGTGAAGAAGTGATTTTCTTCTTACTAATATCATGGGAGTTTCAAGGTAGGGTCTCGCTCTAGCCCAGGCTGATCTGGAATTCATTATTTAGCCTCAGGTGGCCTCGAACTCATAGCGATCCTCCTACTTCACCCTCTTGAGTGCTGGGATTAAAGGTGTAAGCTTGTTTGTTTATTTGCACACAGAGAGATAGAGAAAAGAGAGACAGAGAGAATGAGCATGTCAGGGCCTCTAGCTGTTGCAAACAAACTCTAGATACACGTGACCCTTTATGTATCTGGCTTTATGTGGGTACTGAGGAATCTAACCTCAGTCTTTAGGCTTTTTAGGCAAGTGCCTTAACAGCTGAGCCAACTCTCCAGCCCCAAGAAGTAACTAATTTTTTTAAAAATTTATTTGCAAGCAGAGAGGGGAGGGGAAGAGGAGAGAGAGAGAGAGAGAGAGAGAGAGAGAGAGAGAGAATGGGCATACCAGGGCCTCCAACAACTGCAAATGAACTCCAATGCATGCACCACTTTGTGCATCTGGCTTTAGGTGGGTACTGGGGAATCAACTCTGAGTCAGTAGGTTTTGCAAGCAAGCACATTAACCACTGAGTCATCTCTCCAGCTCAAGAAGTGACTTTTTGATAGAGGATGACCACAAATGAGTGCAACTGAGTACTTTTGAAAGTAATTTGATGGATGGTTGGCATATTTGCCTGAGGCAACCCCAATCAATCAGGGAGACCCATGTTAATACATAATCCATCCCTGCTTACATATGCTGAATGTGTCCTAATATTGTACCTGCCATTTAAGGCAGGGTCTTGCCCTATTTTCACAATGTTTTCCAAATGGAACCTGATACATAGCTGAGAAACTCATTACTTTCAGAATGGCATGAAGCCACCTGCTTACAATGACAGAGCTGACACCTGTAAGCAGCAAGCCTTGATGTGCAGTTAGTTTTTTAGCATAAATGCCATTGTTGTCTCTGATATGGAGTAAAAATGATTAATAAGAACCTTGTTGGACACAGGCCTTGGGATTTCAGGGCTGCTTTTAGTGTTGGTTATATGCTTGCATCTCAGCAAAGGAAAATGCATCTCCTGTGGAGTAAGATTCAGAGACTAACAGATAGGTGGGTTTGCAAGCTTGACCAAAGGTCACTGCTAATGCCAATAACTGAAGCCTATCACTTTATTATTATGTGCATTTTGTGGGCTGGGAGTGGTGGTGCATGCTTTTAATCCCAGAATACAAGAAGCACAGGCAGGAGGATCACTGTGAGTTCAAGGCCAGCCCATTGCTACAGAGTGAGTTCCAGATCAGCCTTGGCTAGAGTGAGAGGCTACCTTGATAAAACAAAAAATAACAACAAAAAAGTTAGAAATGGACCTGAAATGGGTGCTGGAACACTTTTTTTTTTGCTTAAAGCCCCAAATGCCAGCAACACAGAATAGTCAGCAAGTTAATGATTCTATTTATAATTTGAGCAGATGAGGTATTTCTGTATCATGAGGAGCCATGTTTTCATCAGTAGCTGTCAAACAGACAAATCTGGTTATTTTACTGTAGGAACTAATCTCCAGTTAAGACTTCCTGTCAGTGTTCACGTCATAAACAGGTCTTAAAACATTTGGCCTTAGAAATGAAGAGCAAGCTGAATGTTCATACAATTATCAAGTGCTCCAGATGACTTCGATAGCTACTACATTCTAGTTACCACCCTTCAAAACAAGAGCACTTCCTCATGAAGAAAGACACATACCTGAGCTCCATTATTGCTTCAAATGAGCTATTCCTAATCCTAATCCCATACTGTATTATCTTAAAAGCTTTGGCCCAGGAATAAGACCTAATTTCAAATTCTAGTTCTTCAGTTTACCAGCTGTGAGACATGAAATAAACAGCTTGATCTTTCTGTCTATTTCCTTCACCTATAAAATGAGCATTAATAGTAGGCATTTTATTGAATATTTGTGAGGATCAATTAAAAAAAAAAGTCATGAAGCCAGGTATAGTGGCACACCCCTTTAATCCCAGCACCTGGGAAACAGAGGTAGGAGGATTACTGTGAATTCAAGGCCAGTTTGGGACTACATAATGAGTGCCAGGTCAGCCTGGGCTAGAGTGAAACTTTACCTTGGAAAAAAACAAACAAAAAAAGCTATGAAAAGCATGTTTATACATCACCTAGCACAGAGGAAGTGCTCAGAAATTCCCAACTTCAGCCCATATTGGAGATCAAGCCAAAAGCCTCCCCACATGCTAGGCAAACACTCCACTGCTGGGCTACATTCACAGCCCTATACCAACACTCTCTAATCTAGCCTAATCTAATCCAATGTATGTGTTTATTTATGCTGTGTATGTATACACATGCACACATGGGAGTGCCATGGTACATTTGTTGAGGTCAGAGGACAAATTTTGGGTTAGTCCTTTCTTTCCACCTCCTGAGGCAGAGTCTCGTTGTTCACTGCTCCATTTGCAAACTGCTGCAAATTTCTCCTGTTTCCCCCTCCCTTCATCCACAAGCACACTGGGATTACAGAAGCCTGCCATAGCTACTGGTTTTATGCGGGATTTAGAGATTTTGAACTCAGGTACTCAGAGTTGTGTAGCAAGTGCTTTATTCACTGAGCCATCTTCCCAGCCCCTCAACATTCTTAACAAAACACTATTTAGGCCTGAAGATATGGTTCAGTGGGTAGAGTGTCTGCATAGCACACATGAGGCCCTGACTTTGATCCCAAGCAGGTTCAATAAATCCTTTCCTTCCATAAACTGTGTTTGGAGATTTATCCTAGCAGTGTGTGGCTGACTACAACACCACCCTAAGCATAACTAATGGATTCATTTCACTTTGGGGATGGGTCTTACTATGTAACCGTATCCCTGGTTAACCTCAAACTTGACAATCCTCCTACCTCAGTCTCTAGAGTATTGGCAATATAAGTGTGCACCATCATACCTAGCTAAAAATATATGTTTGTGTTCATATGTGTGGGTGTCATGCATGTATTAGTGTTAGCATGTGTAGAGGCCAGAGGTCAATGCTGTGTGTCTTCCTCAGTCACTCTCCACCTTATTCTGTGAGATGAGCTCTCTTATTGAGCCCTGAGTTCACTATGTGACTAGACTAGCTTAGCCAGTGGGCCTCAGGAAGTCCCTGCCTCTGCCTCTCTAGCACTGAGATTGTGTGTACTACCATGCCTGGCAATTTACCTGGGTACCAGGACTCTGAACTCAGGTCCTCATGCTTATACAGAAGCACTTTATGCACTGTGCCTTCTCTCTGACCCCAGCTAAAATATATTTTAAAAAATCATCTGCTTATATCATTTACCCTAGCACAAAAACAAAAACATGCAGCAATTAGGAATAAATATGACAAAATGTTGATACCTCTAAAAATTACCAAACCTTAGGGAAATTTATAAAAGACTTACATAAATGAAGAAATATATTATGTTCATAAATTGGACTCAATATTGTAAGGTGTTCATTTGTTCTAAATTGATCTACAGTTAGTATAATATCAATCAAAATCTCAGCAGGCAAACTGATACACTGACTCTACAAATTTATATAGAGATGTAAAAGACCTAAACATTGCCACTATGCTGCTGAAAGACCAAAAAGAAGACAAAGGACTCATAGTACTAAATTTCAGAACATGCAGATAGTGTGGTTTTGGTGCTAGGACAAAAATGTAGATCAACTGATCAGAACAGACTCATATGTAACCAATTCATTTTTTGTTCCCATTCTCATCTGAGACATGGTCTCACCAGCCCATGCTGGTCTGGACCTTGCTATGTAGCTCATGCTAGCTTTGTACTCACAATCCTCCAAATCTCAGCCTATCACATGTCAGGGATTACAGGTGTTGTGTACACCAAACCAGATATTGGACAGTTGGTTTTTTAGAAAGGTGCCATGACAACTCCATAAGGAAAAGATAGTCTTTTTCACAAAAGCAATTGGATATTCATATTGGAAAAAAATAACTTTGTTCCTCACCTTGTACTCATGTCAGATCAATTTAAATAGATATTGGATTTAGACATAAAAGTCAAAATTATAAGTGAAAAACTTCTAGATAAAATTGTGGTAGAAAAACTTGGTACTCTTGGGCTAGGCAAACATTTAAAAGAGAGGAAATAAAAGTACAAACTTAATAAAAGAAAAAAAGTGATAAATTGGCACATGACAAAACAAAAATTTGAGATTTCCAAAAGAAATATTAAGTTTAAAAAGTACAAACTGGAAGAAATGTTTGCAATAAGCCTGTTTTAAACAAAGAACTCTTAGACCTCAATAATGGGAAAGTAAATAATAGTAGCTGTGTGTATGTGTTTAATAAGAACATAACTGCTTTTTTAAAAACTGGCAAAAATCTGAGTACATCACGAAAAATAATCATTTTGGAAAATAAGCTGACAGTGATATATAGATATGACGTAGGCATTTACCCCCAAACGTGAAACACATTTCTACAGATTTTTTTTTTTTTTGTTTTTTTGAGGTAGGGTCTCACTCTAGCTCAGGCTGACCTGGAATTCACTGGAGTCTCAGGCTGGCCTCAAACTCACAGTGATTCTCCTAACCTCTGCCTCCCGAGTGCTGGGATTAAAGGTGTGCGCCACCACGCCTGGCCATTTCTACAGATTTACACATTAATGTTCATTGTTACTTTTTCGTAATAATCCCTCATGAAATAACAATTGCCCAACAAGAGAAGAAATGCGGGCTGGGGAGATGAAACACTGGGTAATGTGCCTGCTGTGCAGACATGAGGACTTTAGTCTGTATCCCTATCTCCTATGTAACATGCTTGGTGTGGTGCCTATAACCCCAGTGCTGGGAAGGTGGAGGCAGGCAGATCCCTGGGGCTGGCTGACTAGTCTGATTAGCCTAATCAGTGAGCTCTGGGTTCTGTGAGAGACCATGAGGTGGAGACTGAGACTGGCTACACACACACACATACACACACATGAACATGCACACATATGAACACTCATACATGCAAGCACACCACACACACACAAAAAAAGATAAGCAAATTGTAATGTGTTTATACAATGGAAAAGTACTCAACAGTTACAGGAATGAAATCTGTATACAAAAAGGACAAATCTCAAAATCATAATGAATGAGAAAAACCAGGCAATAAAGAGCACACACTTCATAAGCTTATTAATATACAACTCTAGGAACAATAAACCTGAATTTTACTGATAAAAAAAATCAGTGGTTTCTTTGGGTTGGATATGGTGGTGGATAGAACTAGCTGGGGAAGGGTACTTATTGGAGCAATAAAGATCTTCTACATCTTGTTACATATGCTTAATGCCACCATGATATTAATTTTATTTGTAACTAACACATTACATTTATAAAGAACCCTGAAGATAAAGGTCTTTTGTTGTTAAGCCTCTTTCCTGACTGTTCTTCCATACAGATTTTTCTATAGATGTCTAAAGTAAATGAAGTAAAATTTCAATTTGAAGAACTCTGAAAAATCCACAAGGGTACAGTGAAAAAGTTCAATTATTAAAAAAACCAGAAGGTTGTATATTGGAGTGCACGGGGGAGAGGGAGAGGGTAATGGTTACTGGTGGCAGTAGAATTGATTTGGCGTTCCCAACAAAAGCCTGATGACTCAAACACTCCTGTTCAGATGTCTAGGAAAGCTGACAAACAGCCTCAGTTTAATGGCAACACTAACTTTCTGCCGCCCCTTGCACCATCTCTTTTGCTGTTCTGTTCACAGTGAATGGTTGTCTCCAAAAGAAAGAAAGAAAGAAAGAAAGATGCTGTCAGGTGACAAGCACACAAAATGAAAGGAGTTAAGTATTTATAGGACTGTCTTCCAGCTTAGTCCTCCAAGGCTAAGGGCTAACATTCCCCCACCCCCGAAAACACATTACATGGACCACTTTCAAAATGACCATGAATTTCTCTGTAGCTGCTGCCTGGGCCAGGAGGGGAAAATACATACTTGCAGACAATCAACGGGCCAAACCAGAGATATTAAATGTGCTGACTTTACTAACTGTATCACATATGAGTTGGAAAATGCATCATGGACTGACTGAACACCACGGTGAAGTGACAGATGTTTCCAGTTTCCATGCAAACCCTTCTTTAACCAACAGGAATAGTGCGGTAAGCAGAGAAAGAATGATACAGACCACTGGGATTGAGGCTGCAAGGATTAATGAAGGGACTATATATGACTACCAAAACACAAATGACAAAAGACATTTAGGATTTCATTTGGTTTAGGCTCTGGCATTGAAAACTATGGTAAGGGGAAGGGAACTGATTTAAGAATAGAGAGCAAAGCCGGGTGTGGTGGTGCATGCCTTTAATCCCAGCACTTGGGAGGCAGAGGTGGGAGATGGCTGTGAGTTCAAGGCTGAGACTACATAGTGAATTCCAGGTCAGCCTGGGCTAGAGTGAGACCCTACCTTGAACCCCCCCCCCCAAAAAAAAAAAGAATAGAGAACAAGGGCTGTGCTGGGGATGAGAACACTCCTAGAGAGACAGGACAAGAATTCTGGCTAAGGTTGGAACGTGAGCACTATCAGCCCACCAAGTACCATTTGTTGAGTGACGAAACTATAGCAGATGTTAGGGAAACTGCTGAATAGGCACAAAGTTTCTTTGCCTTCTTTGGGGAGCTGTGTGTGTGTGTGTGTGTGTGTGTGTGTGTGTGTGTGTGTGTGTGTGTGTGTGTGCGCATGCACGCGCGCGCATGTGTGAGGTGGGGGAACAGAAGATACATGATTTCAGAAACTAATGTTGACTGTGAAGAAAAAACAAAAAGTAAAACAGTGAGTGACTAGTTCAGCTTACTTAAACTGTGGTAATAAAGAAATAACCAAAAATGGTGACATCTTCTGAGGTGTCATGCTGAGATGTGCAAGAGTCAGGTCTATACACCTAGGAAAGAGGATTCCAGACAGGAGGGAAGAGTAAGTGGAAGGCTGAAAGAAGACCCCTTTAAGGCTGCCTCTTGTAAAAAGTGGATTTCCTTTGAAGTATAAAGGAAAGCCTGCAAAGGCTTTGAAGTCATCAAGAGTGATACCATCTGATTTGTGCCTTGGAAATATTTACCCTAGCTATCCTCAGAGAATGGCCCAGGAGCCTGGAAAGTGAGGAAGAGGTAACATAAAGCTAATAAAATAATCCTATCAAGAGGTGATTATGGCTAGGGCTGGAAGAGGCAGATTTGGAAGTGTTAAGAACAGTGTTTTGTTCTCACAAAAGAGAAAGGACAAAGGATCTGCTGAAAATTATGTCTTGAGGGCTAGATGTGGTAACGCATGCCTATGATCTCAGTACTTGGGAGATGGAGGCAAAAGGACCAGGAGTTCATGGCCATCCTTGGCTACAGAGTGTGGTCAAGGCCAGCCAAGGCTACATAAGACCTTGTCTCAAAAAAGAAGGGAGGAGGAATGAATATGCACAACTTTATTTATTTGAGACACAGAGAAAGAGGGAGGGCGGGAGGTATAGAGAGAGTGGGTAGATGAGTATGGGTGCACCAGGGCCTCCTGCCACTGCAAATGAACTCCAGATGCATGTGCATTTTGTGTATCTGGCTCTACGTGGGTCCTGGGGAAATGAACCCGGGCCATTAGGCTTTGTAAATAAGCACCTTTAACCACCAAACCATCTCTCCAGAAGCACTTTTAAAAGAAAATTTCTATATGCACATGTTGTGTGTGTGTGTGTGTGTGTGTGTGTTTGTGCACGCGCGCGCACACACGTGAACCAAAACTAGACACTTGCATCAGTTTTTGCATCCAGCTTATGTGGCTGGTTAGTAATTGAACCCTGGCCCACAGTCTTTGCAAGAAAGTGCCTTTAACTGCTGAACCCTACACATTTATTTTAATATAATGATTTACTTCTCCCTTAAAGGCTAGCCCTTTAGATAGTCTGGTGTATTAACCTGGATGGAGGCAGAACCAGAATCTGGTCACAGGGTCATTGATCCTGTGACCAGAAAAAGTAAGTCAAAGCTTGACAGAGGTTTTTTATTTTGTATTTTTAAAAAATTTATGAGAGTTTAAGGAGAGAGAGGGAAGTAGGGAAAGGAAGGAAGGAGGCAGAGAGGGGGAAAGCAGAGGGACAGAAAGAGAGAGAAAATATGAATATGAATGGGCATTACAGGCCTCTTGCCATTGCAAATGAACTCCAGATGCATGAGCCACTTTGTGCATCTGGCTTTATATGGGTACCAAGGAAT
The DNA here is from genome assembly GCA_004024765.1 of Zapus hudsonius. Classification (NCBI taxonomy): domain Eukaryota; kingdom Metazoa; phylum Chordata; class Mammalia; order Rodentia; family Dipodidae; genus Zapus; species Zapus hudsonius. The sequence goes on from PVHP010000613.1 coordinate 127,055, forward strand.
TGAACCTCAGTTGGCAAGCTTTGAAAGCAAGTGCCTTTAACTGCTCAGACCCATCTGCCCAACCCTTGATTTGTATTTTTGATGCAAAATCTGGTTATACGGCCTAGGCTGGTTTTGAATCTGTGATCATCCTGCCTCAGCCTCCAGAATGCAACAGTTACAGGCATGCACCACAAAGTCTGGCTTGCTAGAGTTTTGGGGAGAAAAGGGAGACCTTTTTAAAGGCTATACTATAGTCTCTACAGGCCAATGCCAGGTTTTAGTTAAATAAAAATACAAAACATGGATTCTCCCTATGTCCCATGACTTATTCTTACTTTCTTTGTAAAGGAATCTTTTAGAAAAAACAAAAACAAAATCAGAGCTGTCTTAGTTGAAATGAGAAGAAACGAAATTGTTTTCATTTTTATTATTCTGCAAAGACAGGGGCAAATAATAAGCTCACCTGGGGATGGAGATGGTGGGACCTGGAGACCAGAGCAGAGCTCCTGCAGGGCTAGGGTAGCAAAGAAAGGACATCTTTCTACAAGGAAATTTAAAGAGAAACACAAAGTGTTTGGGCACAAATTGAGCAAGCAGATAAAATGAGAGGAATGCTCACAAGTAGGACCATAGCTTTCAACATTCTAATGCTTCATTCTTAAAACACTTCCTAATTTTCAGTGACTAAAAAGTAGTCCATTATCTTTTTTTTTGGGGGGGGTAGCATAGGGAGTAGGGATGCAAATGAAAGAAAATGATGGCTGAACATACAGAATGCGACATACATTTCAACAGACGTAAACACCTCATTTCTCAGTGGGATTTTTGTATTAATATTTTAACAGCTTCTACTAAATATGATTACATATTAGGTGAACTCATAAATATGTCAGATCTGATTAGTGAATGTGGAAGACAGGAAGGGGCAGATTTGTCAGCAGAAAGGAAGTTCACATTACGAATCTGACTGATTTCTAATAACCAACAAGACAAAGCTTGTTCTCATTCCAATTCTTTTAAATAAAACTCCCTAGGAAATGAACTCACAATATCCCAGTATATGAGATTATTTAAAGACTAGACACTTGCCAATCTTTTATTTACTAACAATAGGAAAAGCCATATAAAAAATTCACCTAAATCAAAACGAAGCTGTTTTGATGAATTCCCGATTTTTAAGGTAGTTAAAGGGGCAAGACAGTTATTTAACATGTTTAGGTTTTAATCCCAAGCCTCTTGTTTCTTCTGTGAGCTCCATCATGCAACTTTATAGCTTACAGGGTGATGGGTTCTTTTGTTCTAAACCAAGAAACTCACAGCAGTTTAATTTACTGCTGCATTATTATAGCTACTAACGACACACACCTCCAAGGCTGGCAAACCCACTGATGTAGGCAGTGCCACCTTAAAAGGATTTTTGGATGGGTCCTAGTGAAGGGGGGGGAGGAAGGACATAATGTTTAATTATAAGAAATGATTGAAATAGGCACAGACATACCCCGGGTGCCTCTGCACTGCAGCAAGCTCTAAACTTGTTATCGTTAATGGCTTAAATTTCACTGTGCTAATCATTTCAGGACACAAGCCTTTCTTGATAATCTAATGAATTATTCCAACATCCTTCAGCAAAAAAAAATCCTCCATGACAGCACTAATTACAAGACGTTTTCCCAGTGCTTATGTAAAATATGACAGAGCAGCAGCTTAGGGAATTGCAGAAAACTGCTTCTAATTTCCACTGAGAAACTGACAAACACCTCTCTTTCATCTCTCCCAGCTCTCAAGTAAGATTTAACTTTCTCATTTAGTTAATTACCGAGTGAGGATCATCATTTCCCCGGATCGGAGCGGCACAGAGCCTTTATCGTGTTAACTTGTGAACTTGATCGATGGCTGCTGCTAAAACTTAATAACTTCACCCCCTGGCAAATTGTAAGATAAATATAATAGGAGAAACTCTGACAGTAAAAACCTGCCAGAAATGAGCGCTGTGTTTATGTTTCTTTGCAGGCAGCAAAAAAACAACCGACAGCTTATTACTGGTTGCGTGTTACTTATATTTAAAAGACTCCAGGCAGTTAACTTTCTACATACTGTTAAAACTTTGCTCATGAGATGGGAAAAACAGCACAAATGTTTCAGACTTGGGGAAGTGAGAAAGAAAAAAAAATGGAAAGAAGGGCAACTGAAGTGGCCAAACACATTTTCAAAGATCTTTTAAAATGTCGTATGTTAAAAAAAGTCATGTTTATCATAAAAAATGTTCAACCAGCATAAATAGGCATAGTATGCTCCTAAAAATAATTTTGGCCTTCTGAAACACTATGGGAGCTATATCTAGGAGTAAACAAGAGAATTTTGCTCAAATTTTTCCTATGACCATGGGTCCATTCCTGAAGAATTCAATTAACAGAATTCCTACATCTCTTCAAAAACCCCTGCAGCGAGAAAGCCATTCAGTTGCTGTATCAGCTAACCCTTGGTGAAACGAGGAGTACATATGATGAGGAAGTGAGCCGTTGAGTCTGGAACCCTCCTACACCAAGGCTAAATCAATCCAGAAAGAAATTTTCTGATAAATGTCATCCTTTTGGTTGAATCTGCATGCAAACTTGGAAATTTATCATTTAGTTGTGGCCAAGTACAGCATGAATGTTCTGCTTTTTTTGTTTGTTTGTTTGTTTTTTGAAGTAGGGTCTCGCTCTAGTCCAGACTGACAATGTTCTGCTTTTTATGAGCAACATACCAAGGAGAACAGACAAGGTGTAAGAAGGAGGGGCAGTAACAATGGCTGCATTTGCTCATAGTGGCTCAGGCTTGGAATATGAGCACTCAAAAGGCAGAAACATGGGGTGGGGTGCTGCTGAGCCTGAGACTAGCCTGGGCCAAGAGTGAGAGACCCCGCCTCACAAACACAAAATAAATGAATAAATAAATAACAACTGCTGCTCATCAATACCTGCTCTGACCACCTGCAAACAGGGATGAAAACAAATACTAAGGGCTGGGGAGATGGCTCAGTGGTAAATGGCACTTGCTTGCGAAGTGCCAAGACTATCACACTGATCACTCCCCTAACATAGAAATATTACAGAAAATAATACAAACTAAATAAGGGATGGGGAACTAGGCAGGAAGGGTCTTACAGGACTTAAGAGTTTAAGCCTCACTTGTGTGTCTTTAACAGCCAATAGTGTGCTCTGTTGGCCTGATGCACTAAAGGCTCAAGGCTGCATGCAGTTCACCACCATTTTGAAACTTGAGAAGATTTGGGAAACTGGACATCAGAATAGCAAACAAAATAAAATAAAAATAAAATAGCAAACAAACTTTATATTTACTAGAAGATCAAATCTGATTCGCTTTGTTTTTACTTTCTTTAAATAAGAACCTACTTGGGGGGCTGGAGAGATGGCTCAGCAGTTAAGGTGCTTGCCTACAAAGCCCGATGACCCCAGTGCAATTCCCCAGTACCCATGAAAAGCCAGATTCACAAAGTGGTGCATGAGTCCAGAGTTCATTCACAGTGGCAGGAGGCCCTGACATGCCCATTCTTTTCTTCTCTCTCTGTTTGCAAATTAATAAAATACTTAAAAAACAAGAATCTAGCTAGGCATGGTGGCACACGTCTTTAATCCCCACACTTGGGAGGCAGAGGTAGGAGGATCGCCCTGAGTTCGAGGCCACTTTGAAACTACATAGTGAATTCTGGGTCAGCCTGGGCTACAGTGAGACCCTACCTCCAAAAAAGAAAAAACAAATAAACAACCCCCCCCCAAATGGGAGGGAGAGATTAACCACTCAAGACCCCTCCTGGTTCACAGGCACTTAGCCTGCTTTCCTTCTCTTAGACTCTACAATGCTGTATAACAAAATCTTTCTAAACTTAAAAAAAAAAAAGGCCAGAATAGACAATGTTGACATCTTTCTGGTGTGGTGAGGGAGGTGTTCTGTGGCATCTAGAGGGAACTTTCTCATGAATATCAGATTAATCAGAATAAGGAAAATCAATCTCCGCTGCTGAACACCCTGGAGAAGTCATCTGATCTTGAAGGAGGGAAGAGAGAGAAGAGGACCAAGGAAGGGGAAGCGCACTAAGAAGGGAAGGGGAGCGGACCAGGAAGAATGACAAGTGGCTACGGGTGGGGGAAAGGAGGTTGGTGACTAGGGATGAGTGTATATGTGTGAGAGACCAGAAAGGATGAAGAAAGAATAATCAGGGCTAGGAGAGAGACAGAATGGGAGGAAGATGTTGGATAGGGAAGAGACAGAGGGAGATAGCTTGGGGAAACAAAATGAGGGAGAGGGAAGGATAGAAGGAGATAAGGAGAGATGAGAGGGAAAGAATGGTATAACCAAATGCACAAAGGACCTAGCATGACCAAGTCTCTTGCTCTCAGGGGAGCAATATGCTTGTTGGGCAACAAGTCCTCTCCACACAATAAACAGTAAATATTTAGAGAGAGAGAGGAGATTAAAATTTTAAAAATATTTAGTGATTCAGGCAGAATAATAAAGTTTAATTGCCTAGAATCTGGTGGCTTCCTCAGATACAGGTTGCTCATCTGGAAGTATTTTAAATGATGTTAATGCTATCAAAATAAAATTTTTGTGATGGTCAAAGTTTAAAGTAAGAGTCTTCTCCGGAGCTTCTCGTCATTTCCTGGCCTTATTTAGCATCAGAAAGTTAAGTTCTATCATAAGTAATGGGGAATAAGGGAGGTGAGCCTGCCAGATGGAAACAGAGACATACTTAAAACGCAACTAAAGAGTTCATGAAGCCGGGCGTGGTGGCGTACGCCTTTAATCCCAGCACTCGGGAGGCAGAGGTAGGAGGATCACCATGAGTTCAAGACCACCCTGAGACTACAAAGTGAATTCCAGGTCAGCCTGGGCTAGAGTGAGACCCTACCTTGAAAAACCAAAAGAGTTCATGAGAAAAACATAGTTTTAAATAAAGATGAAAAAAACTGCCTTCTCTTCATGCTAGAACCCCAAATTAGAAGGTAGTATCTTTAAAACAAAAGTTTTAGTGACTTGGTAAAACTTGCTTCCAAAGAATGCTAGTCCTTTTTTTTTTTGTGTGTGGGGGGGAGAGGATCTCAAGAAGCCAACTCAGCTTTCTAGAAGAAATTCAACTCTTTCCAAACGCTTGTTAATGCATGTTAAATGCAGCAAGAAATAATCCTATGAGGCAGCAGCACAGGCCCCTCTGAGCTGCAGTGAATGAAGTAAATGACTTGTAACTTCTGAAGTCTTGGTTATCTGCAGGTAAAACTTTAATAACCCTTGGAGCATCAAGGGACTAAAGACATTTCTCTCTGGAATACTTTGGTAATTGTTTTCTTAATTTATCCAGGAAAAGCTTAGTTTGGATGCAGCATCTGTTTTTTTAGCAGAGGTGATCAAAATAAACTTGCTCAGATTCACATAAATTAGTAGAGTTCAGACTAAATTTCACAATGCAGTTGTTATATAAACTGCATGGTTTTTCTAAAACAAAATTCTGACCCTTCATCTTTTTAATACCAAAGTTCTTCCTAATTCAATGACTTGAGAGTAAATGCTGAACACCAGCCTGCTTTGTATAGTTGGAGAAATGCATTTTGTATAACAAAAAGGGTGCTTTGTATATGCACCAAGACAACAAATATCCCAATGAAGCCAGTCCAAATGTCCCTCTGTAAAGTTTGTGTTTATATAATAAAATATTGTCAACAAAGCACAGCAACCATTATGATTTAACACTGATTCTGTCCCAGTTCAATCATTTACTGGTGTGTGATCTTGCGTCAAGTAACTAACTGTACTCTACCTCATATTCCTCATCTATAAAATGGTGACATCCCAGTGCTTTGCTGGAAGTATTAATATTAGGATAAAAATAACACATATAAGGGCATTTAGAAGGGGTGGCACATAGTAAGGGCATTAACTGCCATCATGGTGTTTACTAGAAAGGATTATAACTTATGTGTTGCTGATTATAAGTATCTTAATACATTATTTTAAAAATATATACATTTATTTATATGTGTGTGTGCAAGAATATGAGAACAGGTGCTCCAGGGCCTCTTGCTGTTGCAAATGAACTCCATACAAATGTGCCACTTAGTGCATCTGGCTTTCCATGGGTACTGGGGAATTGAACTGGGAATGACAGACTTTGTAAGCAAATGCCTTTAACTGCTGAGCCATCTCCCCAGCCCTTATGATATTAATGCAATCTTTTTATGTCCAAAAGCCTTTATTTTCAAAACAGATTTTAAGCCCTGTATGTGAGAGATTGACATAAATCTTTTGCATCTATATATAGCAGCAACTCAAAAAATTAGGTAAGGCTGGCTGAGGTGGCCCATGCCTTTAAAAAGCCCAGCACTTAGGAGGCTGATGTAGGAGGATTGTTTTGAGTTCCAGGCCAGCCTGGGCAAGAGTGAGACCTTGCCTCAAAAAAAATTCTGGTAAACCCAATTTTTTTTAAACATGCATGTGTGTGATGTATGTATGTGTATATGCAGATGTGCACACCTCATGCACACCCATGTGGAGGCCAGGAGAATGCCAGGTGTCCTTCTCTTATTGCTTATCCAAGTACATGTATTTCCTTGAGATGGGGTCTTTCCCTTAATTTGGAGCTGCTGTCCATCAAAGATTCTCCAGTTTCTGCTCCCAGTGGACTGGGATCACAGGTGTTCATGGCCACTCCCAGCTTTAAAAAAAAAATTAACACACACACACGCATAAGACACACACACACACACACACACACACACACAGAGAATATGAATACGAATGGGTCTGCCAGGGTCTCTTGCCACTGCAAATGAACTCAAGATGCATGTACCATTCTATACATCTGGCTTTTAACATGGGTACTGGGAAATCGAACCTGGGCCATCAGGCTTTTCAAGCAAGCATCTTTAAGTGCTGAACTATCTCCCCAGCTACCCACCCAAATTAAAAATATTTTTATTTAGTTGAGATAGTTACATACATAGAGAGAATAGAGAGAGCAAGAGAGAGTGAGAGCGAGCGAGCGAGCGAGAGAGAGAGAGAGAGAGAGAGAGAGAGAGCCTGCCAGAGCCTCCTGCAAATGAACTCCAGATGCATGCACCACTTTGGGCATCTGGCTTTACATGGGTACTGGGGAACTGAACCTGGGCCGCCAGGCTTTGCAAACAAGTACCTCTAACTGCTAAGCCATTTTCCTAGTCCCCACCCAGTTTCTCCTTCTCCCTTTCTCCCTTTCTCTTTCTCTCTTTTTCCCTCTCTCCCTTCCTCCCTCTCTCTCTCTCTCTCTCTTTTGTTTTCAAGGTAGGGTCTCACTCTAACCAGGATGACCTGGAACTTATTCTGTAGGCCCAGGCTAAGGTGGGCCTCACATCATCCTCCTACCTCTGCCTTCTGAGTGCTGAGATTAAAGGTATGCTCCACCACACCTGGCTCCTCACCCAGTTTTTAAAGTGGCTTCTGGGGAGTTGAATTTGGTCTCTGGCCTGAGAGGGGCCTCATCCTTAAAGTGTTAAGTGCTCTTAACAGCTGACCCATCTTCTTAGCTTAGTAAACTCAATTTTTAATGTTAACCAATGCAAGGAGTGGATATTGCTTTTTGAGAGCACACTTGTACAAAAATAAGATTCTCTTATCAGTATACTGATGTTCTTTGCCCAGATGAAAAACTGTCAATCATTAATCCACTTTCTAAGACTGGTTTCAACATTTTCTTTTTTTTTTGAAAATTTGTTAAATTTTTTCGATATCTTTATTATCATTAATTAGATACACTAAATGAGAAAATCTTATGATGGTACTGGTTTCAACATTTTTATGTACTAAAATATTTAAAATATTTCCATCAAGATTGTGTTTGTATTTTTCAGGATGCAGCGAGAGAGCTGGGGCCCATCTAACCCTACCAACCAACCGTAGGCCGATAGCTGAGATTCTGGCAAGAGAGGAGCCACTACAGTCATATCGTGGAGGATCCAAATGGAACCCCGCAGAGACTGACGGGATGAACAAGGGGCCCACAGCCACAGCCATTAAATCAACACAGGATAAGCCAGTGAGACAGAAACCAACGATTTCGACACAAAGACCCCTAAGCTCACAACCTTAAAGCAGCCTTAATACTCATCCACCACGACTCAGGGAACTATGCGGAAGAGGGGGCGGAAAGATTGTAAGAGCCATGGTGGGGGAGATTATCCAGAGGCTTGGCCAGGAGAACCTGGCTGAATACTAGGCTATCCATGGTCCCCTGTCACAAGGACTGATCCAGACGACCCATGGAGGAGGTTATCCAGTGGAGGGGGGAGGGGAGAGCAGCAGGGAATTGGCGATAACAACTCATTGTTTGCCCACTAAATGTTGTAACTCATTATGGACAATAAATTAAAAACAATAAAAATAAAAAAATAAAATATTTCCATCAGCTGGGTATGATGGCTCAAACCTATATTCTCAACACTTAAAAAGTGGAAGCAGGGGTTAGGGTGATGGCTCAGTGGACAAAGTGCTTGCCACTCAAGCATGAGGACCAGAGTTCATATCCTCAGCACCTATGAAAATGCTCTGTGGGTGTGGTGGCCCCTTTTAATTGCAGTGGTTGAGGAGGAAGGGGATCTTTGGGGCATGCTAGACTAGATGAACTGGAACGCTCTGGGTTCAAGTGAGAGACCCTGGGCTCAGTAAATAAAGTGGAGAGTGACAGGAAGATACTCTGTTAACCTCTGGCCTCTGCATGCACACACCTGTGCCAACATGCATGCACATGTATGCACACCACAACACATAAACAAAAGAGAGACAAATGCAAATAATTTTTAAAAACTTTAAAAATATAAATATGCCAAAAGGAATGGTAATTCATACTGGGTTAACATTTAAGTAAGGGCTAGAGAGCTAGTTCAGTTGGTAAACGGCTTGCACTAAAGCATGGTGGTGCAGGGGACGTGGAGTTAAGCAGGTTCCTGGGGCTCACTGGTCAGCCAGTCCAGCCTAATTAGGCAAGTTCCAGGTCAGTGAAAAAATGGTGGACGGCACCTGTGAAACACCACCTGAGGTTGTCCTCTGGCCTCCACGCATGCATATGTGCACCTGTATGCACACAAAAACCTTAACTGGAAAGTTGGTGGCTCATGTCTGTAATCCCAGCAATTGGGAGGCTGATGCAGGAGAGTTGCTGCCAATTTGAGGCCTGCCTGGGCTACAAAGGAGATCCTTTGTAGGATCAATACCCCCACCCTCACACTGAAGATCCTCCAAACACTTGGGCTGGGGAAATGGCTCAAAGGTGCTTGCTTGCAAAGCCTGATGGCCAAGGGTTCAATTATACAATACCTATGTAAAGCCAGTGTCATGGTTTGATCCAGGTGTCCCCCACAAACAAATGAATGTGTTCTGATAGATTGATCCTCAGCTGATGGCATT